>CM077168.1:1697696-1718719 GCA_039654105.1 Coreius guichenoti
GACACATGTACTTGTCTCTGTGCCCCTCAAAACACAGCAGTGAAGCTCGTCCTATAGTGTGATAATGATGGTGTGTGATGATGATTCACCTTAGTGTCATCTTCACTGCTGCGACTCCTTTCCTCCCACGGCCGGAGCTCCACTTCCTCTCCAGCCTCAGCCTGCACGGCCTCGACTGCTCCACCCTCATGGGTCTACACAAAGACAGACATTACGTCAGTTAATATACTCAGACAAATTATAGTGCACAAACAATGAGACGCACGTGAATCAGTGGCTTAAGATGCTTGGGTTTACTGTATCTAATGCATTCGGGTTGAATTTTAGTATGAAAATGAAACTTTGGAAATGTGTTATTATTATTATTATTAAAAAAATGTAAAAGATGTAAGCATTTAAACTAATTAGTTACACCTTTTGCAGTTTCGGGTCCGTTTTGACCCGAAACTGAACTGTGGCTTTACACATGAAATTATGTTTTTTTTTTTCTCAAATTACTTGTAAAATACATTCGGCCTCTTTCCTACACTCACACACTCATTTTCCCCCGCATTTTGTTTATAAACATGCTTGCATATGCACACAAAAAAGGTTCAAAAAAGAAGTGCTGCCACCTGTTGATGAACCATTGCAGCATTCTGGGTGTTTATCACCTTTTTTTTTTATCTGAAAGTAAAATGAATATGTTTTGTTTGAAAACATGATGTTGTTTTGAATGTGTGTTTTGAGCAGTCATGAGTTATAAATTCACTAGCATAACTGATGTCAATGGAGTTCATACTGGTAATTCTCATATTATGTGTTCTTATAAATTTCATATAATGATAATTTCTCATAAATATTGATAAAAATATATATTTTCTTGCATCACACAGGCTTTTGCTGTAGTGACATTTTAAATATCAAAGAATCTCTCAATTTTTTAATTCATTAAAGGCGGGTAAATGTAACCTGGTAAAAACATGGTAACATTCAAAACTTAAAAAATGTCACTGATCAGATACAAAATATTAAGTCGGTTCCATTAGGAATGCAACAGGTGTGTAAAGTTTATTTTAATGCATTACAAGGGATTGTTAAGCCAAAAAAAAACCAAAAAAACATTAAATTCAATGAATCTCTTTAGATGATATGCACTATTTTAATGGTTCTTTTATTCTCGTTTTTAAAGCTCGACTTCCACTGGTTGGAAAACAGCACTGACATTCTGCTGAATCACACACATAGTATAGTGTGCGAGAGACTTGAGATCATTTTTGGGGTGAATTATCCCTTTGATTGAATAAATACGTGTGTGAAAGCACCTTGTCCGTGTGGCCCAGACCGTAACTGTTGATCCTCAGCACAACGGTCACAGAGATGTACAGGAGCAGGAGGATGCCAGGATTGACGTACACCGGCCAGTCGTGCTGTGTGTTGAGGGCGAGGTCGAAAGAAGAGCAGTTTCCAGGCTTTATTACATCCTTTAGGCCAAAGAGCCTGGAGCCAAACAAAGAAAACACAATAAATGCTCCATGTTCTGAAGAAAACGTGAGTGGCAACCGTTGAGTCTCTGTGATAAAAATGGCAATTTGGACTTATTCTGTCATAATGCATGTTGCACTTTCTCCCATTCAGAGTAATATGAATGAACCGTCTCGGTATGCACACTACAGCTCAAAAGTTTGAAATAATTAAATTAAATTAATTAAACAACAGTAAAAATTGTGAAATATTACTCCAATGTAAATGAACTGTTCTCTATGTGAATATATAGTAAAGTGTAATTTATTCCTGTGATCAAAGCTGAATTTATCATCATTACATCATTACTATTTATCAATCATTACTGAATTTATCATCATTACTTATCAATGTTTTTGCTACTTAATATGTTTGTGGAAACTGTGATGCAGTACCATTCAAAAGTTTGGGCTAAGTATGATTAAAAAAAAGAAAGAAAAATAACAAAAAGATAGAAATTAATACTTTTATTCAGCAACGACGCATTAAATGATTCAAAAGTGACAGCAAAGACATTTATAATGACACAAAAGTATCAGTATTAAGTTTTCAACATTGATAATGAAACATTATTATTAATAATTGAGCATCAAATCATCATATCAGAATGATTTCTGAAGGATCATGTGACACTGAAGACTGGAGTAATGATGATAAATTCAGCTTTGATCACAGGAATAAATTACACTTTACTATATATTCACATAGAGAACAGCTGATTTACACTGGAGTAATATTTCACAATTTTTACTGTATTTTTGATCAAATAAATGCAGCCTTGGTAAGCAAAAACAATATAATTATTCCAAATTTGATGGTATATTCTTTCATATGGCTCTGGTCCCTCTTTCAATGTAAGTTGTACAATATGAGCTATCATTCAGCTTAGCATTTTGTTCAAGTTCAAGTATGTACAATAATAATAGTGATGCTTGCCTTAAAGCTACACTTTCTGTGCTAGGGGTCACTAACCTCTTCAAAACAATAACAAAGGCGTAGATTGATGACGCAGGAAATGAGCGTGGAGTCATACCGATGGATCTAATCATGTTTATAGATGAGTGTTTTTAACATGACTGTGGTATGAAGCAGGGCGCGATTACTAATAAGAGACAGATATCAGCGCCACACGCGAGTCCCGGGGATATAAAGAAATGAGGACATTTCATTCTACCGAACGACCCGCGAGTGCTGAATTACTGCTCATACAGGTCCGTTTAGGAAACTCAGGAAACTCAATGCTGTCTCCACTATCTAAACCGCATTTGAGTGTGTTGAGAGTTATAATGTTATTCTGAGTTTGTTGGCTGTATGAGACTAGCAGTAGCTACATCATACTGATGATATTCTCATATTTCATCGTGTTGAGCGACATAACATTGATTCGTTTATGTACATTTGCTCAGCTGTCTGATAAAGCACAAGAACGGCATCTCTGTCAAGTCGAAGTTTGTTGCGAAGCTCTCGCCATCTCAAAAACGCCACGTCGATACTGGTCCTCTTTTGATTTCTCATTTTGTTCCAAACTCTGCTTGCCATGGTCCGTAATGTTTGAACGAAACTACAACAGCGCGAGACAGTCATCCACGTCTGTTGCCATGGTTTCTACGTCAGTAAAAGCGGAAACCGAGGATAACGCGGATATGATGTCATTAACAGGCGACTCCCTCACACGTCCCGGTTCCTTGGTTAAAATCACAGTTTTCCCACGGTTTACAAATAGTTGGAAACATTTGGGATATTGTAAGTACTCGACTGAACAAAATATATAACACTGGCCTAGTGGTTTTTGGATATTTTACTGCGAAAATCGTACATATTGCACCTTTAAAGTAAAGTTTTTCAGGTATTATACTGAGATGAAGGAGGCGCATGTAAGCCTTCTTAAAGGGACAGTCACTCAAAATGACTATTCTCTCATTCAATGACATGATGTTTTGTCTTCTGTGGAACTCGAAAGGAGAAATGCGCCACTTTTCCCTGAAATGAAAGTGAATGAGATGCAGGACTGTTTTCGGACATGTCAGCTTTACATTATTCAGTGCCGGCTAAAGATCTGCCTAACACTGGCCTAGTGGTTTTTGGATATTTTACTGCAAAAATCTTACATATTGCACCTTTAACACACAGCACTTATAATCTTGATGCATGAGAGTTTGTATGTGGCATGTCTAGGACAGCGATATATTTTGTTTTATCTCACTGTGACAGCTGTGACAGTGATCTGCATCAGCGCAGAGGTCAGCAGAGATTTATGGGTCAGGAGAAATGCAGTGAGCTGCGTGTCAGTGCCCAGATCCAGATCTACAGCTCGAGTCTCAGCGCGTTACGCAAGGCTGGCAGGAAACAGCCCCTTCACCTCCCCAGCCTGAGGCTCTATTTCAGTCCCGCAATGACTCGTATTTACATCACACACACACACCCTGCTCTCACACACGCCTTGTGTAATGAACACATGAACGGGACTGCTCGTTTAACACACCACAGTCAGGTAGAGAGAAGGGAAATCCTATTCGCAATGAACATAATGATATTTTTATATGATCAGTAACTTTTAATATGTTTACTGAGAAATAAAGGTAAACATGAACTGAAATCAAATAAAATAAATACACTTAAGCTTATTTTATTTCAATTATTTCAGCCAAGGCAACATTTCTTATTTTCATTTATGGTGGACCAAACCTGCATAAAAAAAAAAAAAAAATTAAATAAATAAATAAATAAATAAAAATAATAATAATAATAATAATTATTGAAAAAGTGTATATATAAAAAGTGCTGTCAAATCGATTTGTGTTTACATAATATATGTGTGTGTACTGTGTATAAGTATTATCTATATATAAATACACAATAATTCATGTATATATTTAAGAAATATTTGCATGTATATACTGTATATATATATATATATATATATAAAAATACAACATGAAAACTGAAATAAAAATGAGTACAGATTAAAGAGACATATTTAACAAAAAGTAATAAAAATGAAGTGCAGAAGTGCATGGGAGGCATGTTGTTACTGTTATAATTTTTAATTTAATACTTCATATAATTCATGGTGCTATTACTCAATACTTCCATGAGTTATGTACATTTCAGACTTCTTCGCTTTTCATTAAAACCTATAGGCTATTTGAGAGCAATTGAATTCATAGTGTTTTATTATGACATATCTTCCTTTAAAATATGGACAATTAAATATGTATGCATTCCTGTATAATATGCCTGTATAAAAGTCATAGAACAAATAAAAGATTACTCTTTTACTGGGTTTCTGCCTTGTTTGTTCAACTACCGAGCAAAATTGTCAAAACAGGTTTAATAGAATAGCTGATTTAATTAATGACAAAAAATTATATACATATTAACAAGAATGATATTAAAAATGATTTAAAATTTAATAATATTAATTATAGGGGTTCAAGCGGTTTAAGGCATTTATGCACATGCTTTAGCAAATATGTATCCATCTAGAAAAGACCATTTACAGGCAATACAGGCAATTTACCATGGGAAATATGTGGTTTTTAAAGCTTTTTAACAGTTATAGCGCCGATCTCCATAAAAGTTTGCATGCTTGTTTAGAACCATATGTCGCATGTGCTCACCAAGTTTTGTGAAGTTTAGAATTTTCGTTTAGGAGTTATAGGCTTTTGTGTGCACTTGGCCATACCCATTTTTTAAATGACCCTGTTGAAGCTACCCAAAGCGTAAAGTTCAACTTTTTTTTGATAATTATTGATCTAGAGAGTCCAGAGAATCATACTGCATTGGTTTTATTCAGATTGAGTGAAAAACCTATGACTAGTTTGCAAAACTAGGTTTTTTACATAATCGTGAATATTTAATGAACGATTTGATTGACAGCAGTGGTTCTTGAGGCAAAGTTGTTCAGTATGAGGAGATCTATCAAATTATATGAATATTGTGTGTATGTGTGAAACACCACGTGATTACAGAGCCGTAAAACTCGTTAGCGCCAACTAGTGGACGATTTCTTTCAAAATTCTCACAGACCTCTAAGGCCCATGAATCGAACATGCCCACAAGTTTCGTCTTGATTGGCCTCCGTTAACCTTGTGTAATAGGTGCTCAAACGTCATTGGCTGATGGCGGCCATGTTTTTTGAGATACGGCAATGTCCTCATGGGCAATCATGGCTCCTTGGACCAAGACACTGCATGCCAATTTTCAAGTAAATTGGCCTAACGGTTGCGTAGTTATAGCTGTTTTCATGTTTTTTTTCATGTTATAGCGCCACCAAGTGGGCCATCTTCGCGATTTTTTTTACTGTGACTAAAGATTGAACCCATACATATGTGTACCAATTTTGGTGAAAATATATCATTCCGTTCACGAGTTATAGTCATTTTAGTAAAAGTGGCCCCGCCCACCTCGAACATTTTGGCGCCCCTTAGCGACCGTGAATTAAAATTTCGACTTTTTTTTGATAATTATATATATTCAGACTCCAGAGAATCGTTCTGCATGGGTCTGCAACAGCGTTTCTCTGCACCTTTAAGGGGGGCATCTTCTCCCATCTTACCCTATTCTTTGAAGTACATTGGAGAACAATGTAAATGCCACAGTATATGAATATGGTAATTTTACAGTGCCATGGTGCAAATCAAAGTACCATTCCTGCACCATATTACCGCCACAATCATTTCTTGGTGGTGCTATTTTGCCAAGTAGAACATGTTTCTGGATCAACAATCTTTTGTTGGTCCTGGAACAAGATTCCTGTCAAGAAAACAAAGTCCTAACCCCAAACCTAACCATTCCAAACCCAGCCCTAAGCTTAACCCTAACTCAAACCATGGTGTTGATCCAGGAAATGCTGTCAGTGTTTTCCTACATTAAAAAAAAAAAAAAAAAATATCACAGTGACCAGTCTCAATGGCTTACAGGAGTGTTGTTCCTGGACAAACAAGGATGTTGAACTAGGTATGGTACACTACCTGGCCAAAGTGAGATTAATGTACCAATAACAGGGCCGTGAAAATGAAGCAAGCAGTTATTATGAATGTACAGGGAATGTGAAGAGAATAATGAAGAGACGTACCTGGCCCACAGGCCCGCCGGGGAGAACATCTCTTGTGCGAATGAGCTCTGATACAAGTAAAGACACACCAGGTGTCCCCCTGTGAAGAAGGCCACCATCACACATAGTGTATTAAACCCCAGATGGCTGATGGGAAAGTGGCAAGCCCACCACGTGCACACTCCAATAAAGAGGAGGAAGTAGAAGGCAGAGAACGCAGAGGGTAAAGTGATTCCTGGGAAGAGAAAGACATGCAATCCGTACACTTTAAGATGCATGAAGTGAATGAATTCATATGGGCAATATTAGCCAAAAAGTATGTGCACTTAAAATACACCATTTGGCACTATTTTCAAGATATTATATAATTTCTAGTCACACATACTATTTAGAATGGACTGAAAACAAAGCATTTTAATAACAAATGGACCTTGTATTTTGTCGCCTCCATTCAATCTCTTTTCTCTTCTTGTTTGTATTCAGGGCTTGACATTAACTTTTTAATGGCTAGTGGTTTTCCAAAGTTACTAGCCACTCAGCATTTTCACTGGCCACAGTTTTGACATCGATACCATGGGGGAAAACTGCCATATAGATATTTTAATATCATCTCATAATTTGTCAGCAGGTTTATTAGGCTGCTGTCACTTTAAGAGCTGACACACGGATCCATTACACTGTTACACATGCGTTTTCTTTCTCAACTGTTTACCTTCACTTCAAACAGAACTGACTGTGTTTACGTGAATACTCGCCAAGACCGGCATTTTGACATTATTTTGTGTCTATTTGACTGGTTAAGCGCAATAAGCAGTGAAAAAGAACTCAATTTAGTGCTGAGAGACGGCTTTATGTGAGTGTGAGCACAAAATCTGCGAGAATGAGTAAATTATGCGCAATACATGCAATCCCACAGCGAAATTCAAGCCCTGTAACAGCAACAATATTCATCTGGAGCAAACAAAACGAGTGAGTGAGTGGAGGCGGGTTTGTGTGTAACTCAAGAGATATTGTGTGTCTGTTCTGCGGGAAATGAGTATTGGAAGCATTTCAGATATTTCAGTATCAATATGTATCGAAAAATTTATATTTTTGACAGCACTACATTGGCACTTAGTTTATTATTTCAGATGCCTTTTTAAAAGACTACAATTGAAAAATGTATTTTTTCAAAGTGCCAAGTATACCTGCATTTGCCGGGTTGGCGGGTGTTAATGTCAAGCCCTATTCATATTGTATTGCTTATGTAAAGTGTGTTCTCTGATTCTCTCACCAGCCAGTGCCAGTAGTGTGATGGCCAGGATGCGGCCCATGTTCCTGAGGAAGCGCTGTGCTGTGGCACGCAGGCGGGCGGCTAACTGTGCCGCCCCACTGCTCGAGTAAGGACCCTCCTCATCCTCCGTCTCACTACAGGACATTCCCTCATCCTCTCTCTCTACATCGTCATCCTCATCTTCTGTTTCGTCCTCCTAAAAAGAAGAGGACAGAGACTTTGTCATGGGTATTAGGATGGAAAAATAGGCCACAATAAAGGCAAGTGGTGCTAACCACAGATCAAAATGACGTCCAGCTCCCCCTCTCTGGATGTAAAACAAGGTCAAGCTCCGCCTCTGTGGGCCTAATGGGTGGAGTTATGTTTAGAGATAGGGTTATATGGGTAGGGTGTTGTCTAACCCTATAACGTCCAGTGAGGGAAAGCTGGATGTCATTTGGCTCTGCAGTGAGCAGCTTCTCCATAAAGGCCCGATATACTTCAAATAAAATCGAAGAACGAACTGGTGTGACGTCTGATGATTTTGAACAAAATGTGTAACAATACGTTGGTCAGAGAGCTTATTTTCTGCAATAATACCAAAGTCAATGGAAAAATCCTATTAGGTTTTGACAAGGGTGATGCTAACTTCCGGGTTGGCATACAAAATTACATAATCCATTCAGCACTGGTGCGAACGGGCCTTTATACTCCATAAAGCCTGGAACACCGTTTACATAAAGGACATAAAGGAAAAAACTGTGTTTAATTTGAGAATATCAGCAACCGCACTTTTACAGTACATTTTTCCTAGTCTCAGCTGGTATGGACCGTTCTGGATATTGAATTCAAAAGTAGCAAGAGTTTTAAGAACGTTGCATATGGTCAGCCAATCAGATTTGAGCTTGTCATATTGGTCAGACTTTCTGTGGGTGTGCCGTATGAGTCTGGCCACAAGTCCAGCCCTAAACATTGAGGACCAGGAGTCTGGCCAACTAGCAATTAATTTGGGCTAATTAGTCAAATGAGACCTACCTTTTTACGTAACTGACTTTAAAAAGTTATGATCATCTAATTACGACCAAAAAATTAGATGACTAACTCGTAAGACTAGTCTAAGCTGTTTATGCAACTGGCCACAGATGTTATACTGAATGTCAAGTCTAATTTTGCAGGACTAACTTTGCTTTCCCATCGTAGCTCATCTGCCCCATTCGCTGATCTCTTGAATATGAAACCTGTGTTAGACTCTTTCAAGGGCACAGGAAGGTTGAATTCCAGTCTTTTTGAGGCTTTTCATCCCAGTGTCCTATCAGTGTTCAGCAGTGTCAGGGTCCTTCATTCCACAGCCTCATGTGACTCGATTAACACCGTCTCCAACACTAAACACTGAGCCTCAATAAGGCATCAGCTGGCCTTTGGAAGGACCCATGTAATGAATCTTCAGGCCAATCTAAACCTTAATTAGTGAGTCGGCTAAACGCTCTCAGGTAAAAAAATGTGCAAAAATGTTGACCTTTACTAGTACAGCAGCTCGTCACTGGGGCAGGACCCCCAAAGGGACATCTTTGTACCTTATTTACCCCTAAAACGTTCATAGTAGTACCTTAAAGTAAAGTTAATAAACTCACTGCAAACATTCTTCACTCATGGGTGAACAAAAGGGAAAAGCAAGAAGCTTTACAGCGTTAAAAATGTGAAAAAACAGTGTCAGTGTCAGAAGAAATGAATCAGAGAAGATTTACAGCTAAAAGAAGGCGGGGCCTCAGACTCAGAGCCACACCTATTACATCATCGCCAGGGACCAATGGTAGTTCCGGAAAGTTTTCCGGAAAGTTCACTTTGGCAAGTTGTGTTTCGAACTCTCGAAACAAACTCCAAATAAACTTCGTTTTGGCCTGATTTAGTTTGAACTGACGCTTGAAGTATATTGGGATCTTAAGGGTACATATTACTACTTTTAGGGGTAGATAAGGTACAAAGTTGTCTCTTTAAGGGTTACTGATCCCAGTGACAACTTACAAATGTTTTGTACAATTGACAAAATGTGCAAAGTGCAATTTTTGCTTTGGATAAAAACATTTGCTAAATGCATACAATGTAAATTTCCTGACAGTGGATACATTTTGAATAAAAGATAATGTATAATTGCTATGCAAAACAACCATTTAAATCAGCCAAAGCTGGTTAGGCTGGTCTGTTTTGTTGGTTTTAGAGGGGTTTCGGGTACTTGTCAGGTCAGACTGGGAAACCACTGGTAGATCAAGGGTCAACCTTAGGTTGGTTTAACCCTAAAGGGGCCTTTGGGACAAATGTGGGCAAAATCATTTTGTTTTGATCTTTAAAAAAATAATTCTTTAATCTGAGCGGTACACGCCTTGGCTACTTTTCCTAAATTTGCTCTATTTAACAATGTTACGTGTTTGAAAAAAAAAACTCCTTAATTGGCCCTTCGTGGACAAAAGTGTGGCACCCATAGGAAATGAATGGGAAATACTGTAACGCAGAGCTTTTTATTATAATTTGTCCAATAAAAATCAATAAATCCAACACAATGCAGATCATTCATACACACAAATGAAGGGGTGAGCCTATACAACATTCTCAATGTGGCAAACACTTAACACACACACAGTTTCTTCCATTGGCTATCACAATATCAAAAAGATTCAATGCCATATGAACCTTGCATGCTTTCATCTCATCCTCTGAACGCTTATTGTAACATCATGGGAAGCTGTAAACAAAACATGGTTTCCTGATGGAAAAATGCCAGAAGTTGTGCTGTTTGGTGTTATGAAAATGCTTGTTGTATGTCGAGTAGTTTTTTCCTTCTCTTTATTTTCCCTTTTGCCTTTCAGAGCTTTCCGCTTCATGCACTTGTGTGTTGAGAGAGTATTCAAGACCCAACTTTATTTATAAGTTTCATAACTGTCTTCATAAGCCACCTACCAATCAGCACTAACCCTCCAGGTTATGTAGTTTAAATCAAACAGTAATACATGCAATTAAAAAACTATTTACATTGCTCTTTGCTGCAGCGTTTCTTTTCTCCTCAGTAAGGCAGCGAGTGCAGAGACATGTATTAACGCATCAGGCTATAATTGCGTTTCCCATTCGTTCAGCCAATACTTAGGAATGTGTTGCTTAAATATTATGTTTTTCTTACACCAATTTACAAGGGAGGTGGTTGCAAGTTGGCTAAAATGCTACAATGCCCTAAATGTTGGCATAAATTAGTTACACTGTTGTAGAAGTCATGTGGAGATGAAAATTGCTACTCTTAATAAACCGACACACCCAGTTCAGTTCATGGAGCTTTCTGCGAACAAGATGATGATTTGAAGTGGGTGTAATAAATTAAAAAGTCCCCAGGACTTGCTCAGCGCTAATTCATTTAGCAAATTCATTCACTTAGATGGCTCATTTCAATGAACCGATTGGTCTTTTTAACCATGATCTATAATAAATACATTCTATAATAATTTCAGATAAATGAATATAGCTGTACCTATATATACCTAATTATATACCTATAATATAATTATTAGGGTTCAAGTGCTTTAAGGACTTTAAGCACATTTGTAAAAAGGTTTTATGTTTTATTTATCAAGCATGTAACCACTTAGGTCATAGATGAAAAAGACCATTTAACATTTTTTGATAACTATTGACCTAGAAAGTCCAGAGAATTGTGTCGCAGTGGTTTCATCAAGGTTGAGCCGAAAACCTAGGTCTAATTCACGAAAGTCGTTTTTTGAAATAATCTCCAATATTCACCGAACGGTTCGATTGACAGCGGCGGTCCTACAGGCAAAGCTACTCAGAATGAGGCGTTCTACCGTATGGTGTGCGAAAAATCACATGGTATACAATCCCTTACGCACACCTTACACACTAAGGTGCCCCCTGGTGGCCGATTTCTTTCGAATTTCTCATAGGGACCGTGTGAGTCAAACAGGCCCAGCGACTTTCGTTCCGATCGGCCTCCGGTAACCTTGTCTGACAGCTGCCCGAATTTCATTGGCTGACGGCGGCCATGTTTTTTGAGATACTTGAAATGTCCTCAAAGGCAGTCTCGGCACCTTGGACAAAGACACCGCATGCCAGTTTTCAAGTCAATCGGACTGATTGTTGCGTAGCTATAGCCGTTTTCGTTTTAGGCCACTTCGAACGTTTTGGCATCCCATCGCCCCATTATTGATTATCAGACTCCAGAGAATCTTTCTGCACTGGTTTGATTCTGGGTGAAAACCTAAGACTAGTTCACAAAAGTACGTTTCTCGAAAAATCCAAAATACCTGAAAATTTTGCTAAGGTGAGTCTGCAATGAACGGTTTAGGAGTTATGAGCCATTATGCACTTTTGAGCGCTGTAGCGCCTCCGTCAGGCCGATTGGGGTGAGCTTTGGTGACGTTGTAGGCGGTGTGAGTACTACCAGCCCTCAAAGTTTCAAGTCTCTACAACTTACGGTTTGGTCTGCCCGATCACTTTTAGGGGAGAATGCTGATCCTTGGAAATGTTGACAATTACAATAGAGTTTTAGTGCTACACACTTGAACCCCTAATAAAACTATTAGTGGTGCTTGCTAAGGCCAGTGTGTAAAAAAACTCACATTTTGTTAAAAAAATCTTGTTTCATATATTAATTAAAATACATTGTTGTCTTAAATTTGTTGGTGCTTTGGTTTGTAAATTGTAGAGTTTCAGATGGGCATCAGGAGGGTATTCCAGAAAGCAGGTTATGTGACATACCCGGGTATGTTTAAGGGTAAGCAAGCGGATAACCTCAACTTTCAGTTCCAAAAACGGAGGTAACTTTCAGGGTGTGTAAGTAGCCATAGCAACTCACTCTCTGAACATAACCTGTGAGTAGCCATAGCAACTCACTCTCTGAACATAACCTGTGAGTAGCCATAGCAACTCACTCTCTGAACATAACCTGTGAGTAGCCATAGCAACTCACTCTCTGAACATAACCTACGAGTAGCCATAGCAACTCACTCTGAACATAACCTATGAGTAGCCATAGCAACTCACTCTCTGAACATAACCTGTGAGTAGCCATAGCAACTCACTCTCTGAACATAACCTGTGAGTAGCCATAGCAACTCACTCTCTGAACATAACCTATGAGTAGCCATAGCAACTCACTCTCTGAACATAACCTATGAGTAGCCATAGCAACTCACTCTCTGAACATAACCTGTGAGTAGCCATAGCAACTCACTCTCTGAACATAACCTATGAGTAGCCATAGCAACTCACTCTCTGAACATAACCTGTGAGTAGCCATAGCAACTCACTCTCTGAACATAACCTGTGAGTAGCCATAGCAACACACTCTGTGAACATAACCTGCTCCAGAGCAGCTCATGATCCAGGGTTAGTTTGCTTAAGAGAGGTATTCAGATGCGTGTTATATAATTAATATAGTTATATTAATATAACTAAATTTGTTATATAGTTACAGTTATATAATATACAATATTATATATTAATACTAAAGCACTATTACAACAAGGTAATGTTTAAATGTTAATTCAGTTCAAATATATTTATTATTTATTTTATTGTCATCTCACATATGGATCTGCATTCAATTAATTAGCATCAAAAAAACAATATAATCCTTATTCTCAGTGAATAAAGATTACTTATTAAACGAAAAGATTGAAAAAATGTTTGCACAACCACCAAATAGGTGGCGATGTGCATTAAATCGCCATTAAACAAAAGAAGAAGGAAGTAGAACGGCGCGCTTTTTCTTAGCGTCTGTTTCCATGGTGAATCACCGATTCGTCGCTCTGTTGAGAATGTCTTGTGTGTTAACCGGGAACATACTCTGAGTTGTCTGAACTTACTCTGGGACTCGTTTTTTGAACCAGCAGACCTCGAGTAAGCAAGGTTTGAGTTAATCAACCAGGAGTTCAGGGTATATGTGACGGTAAGTTAACCTTGCTTTCTGGAATACCCCCCTTGACTATAGTTTAACTGTTAAATCATGAGTAGTTTGTAACTTGATAAGCTACAGTTTCAGGTAGCATCGCCACCGCAGCGTTTCAGGGTAGAAACGAGTCAGATGGGTAAATCAGAGGTCAGCTTTGGATCTGGGAAAGATATTCATATATAAGCAGTGTTGAAACGGTGTCTATTGTTAGATTCCAGTAAAGCACACACGCACGCCCGCTCAAGCACTAGGGCCTCTATTGCTAATTGATCTTATAAAGGGCCTATTTTTCTATGCTGACACATATGGCAAGCCAGCCAGTGTTTGTTGATGTTGTTGGCTTGGCAACAGCAGCAGGAAGTTGTCAGATTTGGGCCGCTGTACAGTGCTGGAATGGAGTCAAATAGGGGAAAAAAAGAAAAGAAATGGCATAAAACATCACAGGGTGGAGATTGAGGAATCAAAACTTTCACTACGAACAATGTTCAAAGAGAATCAAAGAATTTGATGGTTTTAAAATGTTTTTATTATTAATATTTTCTACTACATCAAAAAAGTAAAGTATTGAAATAATGTAAAGAAATAAATCAAGATGTGAGCGGATGCCTTTTGTTTAGATTCCAGCTCTGGGCTTCTCTCAATCAAATGAATGAGGTGCATCGTGGGATTTTCAAAAAGGAAGAGATCACATTGGCTGCGTTTCAGTTTGCTCCAACTCATCCATTTAAATAACATTTTAGGTTGAAGCTGCACAATTTCTCTGATAAACATAAGCCTTCAGGTCAGACATTTCTGTCCAAACTTTTGTGCAACTGTGCTGAACTAAAGACTAATTTCATCTCATCAGGAGTTTCTTGATGCTGTTTTGTACTGTATCCACAAAGAGTTTTATTCTCTCTGAAACTACATATACACCAATCAGGCATAACATTATGACCACTGACAGGTGAGGTGAATAACACTGATCATCTCTTCATCACGGCACCTGTTAGTGGGTGGGATATATTAGGCAGCAAGTGAACATTTTGTCCTCAAAGCTGATGTGTTAGAAGCAGGAAAAATGGGCAAGCGTAAGGATTTGAGCGAGTTTGACAAGGGCCAAATTGTGATGGCTAGACGACTGGGTCAGAGCATCTCCAAAACTGCAGCTCTTGTGGGGTGTTCCCGGTCTGCAGTGGTCAGTATCTATCAAAAGTGCTCCAAGGAAGGAACAGTGGTGAACCGGCGACAGGGTCATGGGCGGCCAAGGCTCATTGATGCACGTGGGGAGCGAAGGCTGGCCCGTGTGGTCCGATCAAACAGACGAGCTACTGTAGCTCAAATTGCTCAAGAAGTTAATGCTGGTTCTGATAGAAAGGTGTCAGAATACACAGTGCATCGCAGTTTGTTGCGTATGGGGCTGCATAGCCGCAGACCAGTCAGGGTGCCCATGCTGACCCCTGTCCACCGCCAAAAGCACCAACAGTGGGCACGTGAGCTTTACAACTGGACCACAGAGCAATGGAAGAAGGTGGCCTGGTCTGATGAATCACGTTTTCTTTTACATCACGTGGATGGCCGGGTGTGTGTGCGTGGCTTACCTGGGGAACACATGGCACCAGGATGCACTATGGGAAGAAGGCAAGCCGGCGGAGGCAGTGTGATGCTTTGGGCAATGTTCTGCTGGGAAACCTTGGGTCCTGCCATCCATGTGGATGTTACTTTGACACGTACCACCTACCTAAGCATTGTTGCAGACCATGTACACCCTTTCATGGAAACGGTATTCCCTGGTGGCTGTGGCTCTTTCAGCAGGATAATGTTCCTGACACAAAGCAAAAATGGTTCAGGAATGGTTTGAGGAGCACAACAACGAGTTTGAGGTGTTGACTTGGCCTCCAAATTCCCCAGATCTCAATCCAATCGAGCATCTGTGGGATGTGCTGAACAAACAAGTCCGATCCATGGAGGCCCCACCTCGCAACTTACAGGACTTAAAGGATCTGCTGCTAACATCTTGGTGCCAGATACCACAGCACACCTTCAGGGGTCTAGTGGAGTCCATGCCTCGACGGGTCAGGGCTGTTTTGGCAGCAAATGTTATGCCTGATCGGTGTATTATTTTCCACAATATGTTGAAGCACCGTCTACAGCAAGGGTTCTCAAAATAAATTTAGGGCCTTATGAATCGCGAAAACATGGACGGAATCGCAGAATTCAGTCATAAAAATGGAATTTACAGTATAACAGAAACTCACAGCTCTTCACGACCACCCATCAAAATAAAAGTTAGGTTTAACTTAAAGAAATTATGACAAAAATATTACTATTTTACAGTAAAGTGTATTTCTCACAGTAATAATAATAGTAATAATACTAATACAATTATTTATATTTTATTTTTTAAGGAATAATCAATAAAAGATTAGCCTTCATTTAATTACAGCCTTTTTTGATAATAAATTTATATTAAAACCTAAAAAGTTAAACATTTTCATAGGGCCACATTTCTGTTATTGCAAACATATAAAAAAAATTAAGTTGTTAAAGTTTGATGAATTTAATCGATTAGAAATTGATTTAATTCAACCATTAAATTGGAAAAAAGAGAGAAAAAATAAAACAGATTCCATATATGGCCCTAAAAATTCTACTTTTAATAAATCGTTGATAAATGTTATACGTTGTATAATTTCAACATGCTTTTTGATTACAAGAGTACAAACTACAGCAAGCGTTTCCTCGCATCTGACCTCGACGGCCTAAACAGAAGAAATGAACCGAGAGGATTTACACTTCAAAGAAGGCGGAGCCTCAGAGCCACACCCACCTATTACATCATCACCACGGACCAATGGTAATTCTGAGGTGTTTAAAAAAAACGTTGAAATTAGGTTTTTTGAAGTATATCAGGGCCTTTAGAACCTGCCTTCACATAGATAAGCAAATCATATAATAATTTTTACATTTTCTAGTGCATTTTGTGCTTACCCATGCAAAAATACCCACTACAATGTTAGGCTGTTTGTGTGTTTGGTTGATTGGTTAATGGGTACCGGGTGGTTACTTGTTGTGTGTGGATGTTTTGTGTTGCTCATTGGCCCAAGTCAAGAAAAGTAATAGCTCACCACTCCTCAATAAACTGCACAATGGTCTGATTTTGGTCCAATTACCAACACTACGTGAGCAAAAGTCATAGTGATGCTGGATAATGCTTCTGCTTCTCAGCTTCTCACTTTTTTTTTGTTCTTTTTAATTTTTGTTGCTATGTTTGTGTGAATTGTGCAAGCATTCATGTTCACCAACGCAAAACAAAACTCTGCCATGTGACCTTGTAGCCATGGTTACACCCCCCCACACACACACACATTCACATTCATAGTATTTTCATTTACAATCCAGTGAAGTACAACTCTTTTGGGCCAGAAACAGCCTCGCAATTAACTTTTGAGGAGTTAAACTGCTTTCCAAATAGCACTGGTTATTTCTGTGGTTTTGTACAGAAGTCCAAATAAATGAAAACATTAAGGTACACTATATTGCCAAAAGTATTGGGACACCCCTCCAAATCACTGAATTCAGGTGTTCAATCACTTCCATGGCCACAGGTGTATAAATCAAGCACTAGGCATGCAGACGCTTCTGCAAACATTTGTGAAAGAATGGGTCGCTCTCAGGAGCTCAGTGAACTCAAGCGTGGTACCGTGATAGGTTGCCACCTGTGCAATAAGTCCATTCCTGAAATTTCCTCATTACTAAATATTCCACGCTCAACTGTTAGTGGTATTATAACAAAGTGGAAGCAATTGGGAACAACAGCACCTCAGCCACGAAGTGATAGGCCACGTAAAATCACAGAGCGGGGTCAGCGCATGCTGAGGGTCACAGTGCACAGAAGTCGCCAACTTTCTGCAGAGTCAATAGCTACAGACCTCCAAACTTCTGTGGCCTTCAGATGAGCTCAAGAACAGTGCGTAGAGAGCTTCATGGAATGGGTTTCCATGGCCGAGCAGCTCATCCAAGCCTTACATCACCAAGTGCAATGCAAAGCATCGGATGCAGTGGGGTAAAGCACGCCGCCACTGGACTCTAGAGCAGTGAGACGTGTTCTCTGGAGTGACCAATCACGCTTCTCTGTCTGGCAATCCCATGGAATCCCATGGACGAGTCTGGGTTTGGCGGTTGCCAGGAGAACGGGACTTGCCTGACTGCATTGTGCCAAGTGTAAAGTTTGGTGGAGGGGGGGGATTATGGTGTGGGGTTGTTTTTCAGGGGTTGGGCTTGGCCCCTTAGTTCCAGTGAAAGGAACTCTTAATGCTTCAGCATACCAAGACATTTTGGACAATTTCATGCTCCCAACTTTGTGGGAACAGTTTGGGGACGGCCCCTTCCTGTCCCAACATGACTGCGCACCAGTGCACAAAGCAAGGTCCATAAAGACATGGATGAGCGAGTTTGGTGTGGAGGAACTTGACTGGCCTGCACAGAGTCCTGACCTCAACCCGATAGAACACCTTTGGGATGAATTAGAGACTGCGAGCCAGGCCTTCTCGTCCAACATCAGTGCCTGACCTCACAAATGCGCTTCTAGAAGAATGGTCAAAAATTCCCATAAACACACTCCTAAACCTTGTGGAAAGCCTTCCCAGAAGAGTTGAAGCTGTTATAGCCGTAAACGGTGGGCCAACTCCATATTAAACCCTACGGATTAAGAATGGGATGGCATTAAAGTTCATGTGCATGTGAAGGCAGGCGTCACAAAACTTTTGGCAATATAGTGTATATCTATACAGCACTATGGGCATGGGCGACATTAGTATTGCAAGGCATTTTTTTTACATAATGTCTGGAGGATATTTTATCTTAACATAAGATACACTTAGACAGGAAGCTTCCACCTGACCAACTTATAAATGATCAACCACAATTAGTTTTTTATCATTATGATATAAAGAGGCAGGTAATTCTCAAATCGATAACATTGCGTAACAAAGTGGCAGCATGAAGCATATGCATTTTGTGGTCAAGATTTCCCTGCATCTAAAAAGTACAGAAGTTTAGCTTAGACTGACACGTAGCAGAGGCTTTAGGGAACTGTCGAAACCTTTTCATATAACAGTGTGCAAAATTATGTGCAACATTTCAATGAAGATTTGATTGTAGGAAGAGACACCAGACAGCAATTTTCCATAAAAAGATATTTTGACATACAATGGCCTAGGGGTGTGACGAGACACTTATCTCACGAGACGAGACACGAGATTGGGTTCACGAGAACGAGACAAGATATTTACATGGTATTTTTAAGAAATCCTCAATGATAAAATACATGACTAGAAAAATTGTTTGCAGGTGCATTTGAAATGTTTTAACTCATCATCTTGTAATGAATGTCATTTCTGTTCTGCATTCTGAGTATGAATTATCATATGCAGTAAAAGGCAACAAGCACTGTAAAGGTTTTGCCAAAAACTCAACTGACTGGCTTCTCTCCTGTATGATCGTCTCTTCAGACCTTAGAACTGCACATGATTCATGAGCTTCTACAACTTTTGACCTCCTAACTGAACTCCTTCCCACAAACTGATCATAGATCAAGTGCAAACAATAACCATAATCAAAGTACTCAATATTCAAAGTGCAAATAGAGACCAAATTTTTCTTCAAGCATGATACAGAGCTAAGAGATAGTTAACTACACAGATAGCTTTCATATTGGGAGATATTCGCATGCCTCAGTGAGCCGCTTTCAAACAGCGGTAACTTGCGCGCTCGCGTTTACTTTCACTTTCAATTTCGCGACCGTGTGTACTCTGTGAATAGGGAGCATTTTAAAATAGACATCTGTCTGACGCTTCTGTTGCGCAACGAATCCTCCGCCACGGTCCTGTCAGTCATCTCGTCACGTGATCAGTGATCAGTGCTGCGCACTATGGTCGACTCGAACAGCTCGTGTTGGATGAGCTGATGGAATTGAAGCGACCGTTATCCACCTGAATTAAATTGTTTTTATTTCTATAAAACACGGAATGTAAACGTAGCGGTGACATTCACCCTCACACTCCGTCATGACAATATGACGCGAGACCGCTTTTCACCTCAACGAGAAATCTCGTCACATTTTAGTCTCGCGAGATCTCGTGGCTTGCCCCTACAACGGCCACAAAAAGGAGGGAAACTGACTTCTGTCCCACTTTATATTTAGTGTCTTTATGTCCTATCAAGAACTTCAGCGAGAGTATATCGGGCCGTGAGGAAACATTACTCCACATATTCCCATGATGAACTGCTGGAACACACAGAGAACAGAAGACGCTCAGCTCACCTCATGGAGAAGTGAGGACATGTGCGGGACGAGCCCTTCCTCTCTCTTCTTCAACAGACGGCAACAGAGGATCAGGGTGATCAGAGAGATGATGAAGACGCCCAGATCTGGGGTCAGGAGCCACACCACAGCCCAAGGGTCTTCCAGGGGCAGCCTGTGGGAGCAAGCGCAAACACACGCCACGGTTAAACCCAGATCTGAGCAATGTGGCGCTAGACAGGGCATGAATAAAATAAATTAAAATAAAATACAATAAATAAAATAAAATAAAAATAAAATAAATTAAATTAAATAGAATAGAATATAAAAAAATAATAAAACAAAACAAAATAAAACAAAAAAAATCTGTCTAAAATGCGTCAAATAATAATAAAAAAATGATTGGGTATCACAAATAGGGTTTGAAAATGAATAAAATAAATAATAAAATAAAATAATAAAACAAATAAATCAGTCTAAAATACATCTAAAATAATAATTACAAATTCTTGGGTATCACAAATAGGGCTTGAAAATGGCCAAATATCATACAATAAATAAATAAAATTAACATTATTTTATAATAATTATAAACATTAACACAATGATTGTAAGATTTGTAAAGTTGATTTGAAACAACGCATTATTCAAAAAATAAGTCCGAAAAAATTAAATGAAAATAAAATACAAATTCTTGGGTATCATAAGTTCATGATTAGGGTAAAAAACAGGGCTTAAAATGGCCAAATATCCTTTCATATGGCAAAAATAAATAAAATAAAATAATTCAAATAAATAAAAATCTATATGCTATATTATCGCCCAGCACTAATCTGCTAAATGCAACCATAAGAGATTAAGATATTATAAATATTAACAATGATTTTCTGTAAAGTTGATTTGAAACAACGCTCTACTCAAAAAATAAGTAATAAAAAATAAAATAAAATACAAATTCTTCAATGCCATGATTAGGGTA
>CM077168.1:1719219-1746719 GCA_039654105.1 Coreius guichenoti
ACCAACGGTGTTCATCAGTGCGCGTGCTCATGACTCTTTAGCTCCGCCCACTGCACGCCTCCCGGAGTTCTGCTTTTTTTCGGAAAGAACTGGTACAGTGTATCTGTCTCTTATAAATGATACAACTAAAGACTCTTCGGAGATATGAAGGATGCAATACTACTCTATAGGTACTCAAGGCCTTTATTAACCCCCGGAGACGTGTGGAGCACTTTTATGATGATAGATGCACTTTTGTAATGGATAGATGCACTTTTATGATGATAGATACACTTTTATGATGGATAGATGCACTTTTATGATGGATAGTTGCACTTTTATGATGGATAGATGCACTTTTATGATGATAGATGCACTTTTATAATGGATAGATGCACTTTTATGATGGATGGATGCACTTTTATGATGGATAGATGCACTTTTATGATGGATAGTTGCACTTTTATGATGGATGGATGCACTTTTATGATGAATAGATGCACTTTTATGATGATAGATGCACTTTTATGATGGATAGATGCACTTTTATGATGGATAGATGCACTTTTATGATGGATAGATGCACTTTTATGATGATAGATGCACTTTTATAATGGATAGATGCACTTTTATGATGGATGGATGCACTTTTATGATGGATAGATGCACTTTTATGATGGATAGTTGCACTTTTATGATGGATGGATGCACTTTTATGATGAATAGATGCACTTTTATGATGATAGATGCACTTTTATGATGGATAGATGCACTTTTATGATGGATGGATGCACTTTTATGATGGATAGTTGCACTTTTATGATGGATGGATGCACTTTTATGATGGATAGTTGCACTTTTATGATGGATAGATGCACTTTTATGATGGATAGATGCACTTTTATGGACTTCAAAACAGAAACAGCCATTCACTGCCATTATAAAGCTTGGATTAGCCAGGACTTTTTTAATATAACTCTGACTGTGTTCGTCTGAAAGAAGAAAGTCATACACACCTAGGATGGCTTGAGGGCGAGTAAATCATGGGCTAATTTTCATTTTTGGGTGAACTATCCCTTTAACACTTAATGAAGGAGAAAACGTTTGTGCATGCACCTGAAGTAAGTTGGACTTACAGTTGTGTCCCAGTGCATCCTCCAGGCCGGGGACGGTGTAGAGGCAGATCTGGAAGCAGACGTGAGCCGAGAGGAAAATCAGACTGGTGCTGAAGAGGGCCTTGATGAAACGTCCAGTGTGTCCTGAGGGACAGAGAGGAAAAATACAGTCAGAAAAGAGAAATGCACCAAAGATCAAGGTTACCACAGAGGCTGGTACAGATCATAAACTACCAGTTCACAGACTATCCGTCCTAAATAGTATTCAAAATTAGAGCTAGATAAAATACTTCATCAAGACAAACTTTGAAGTTGGCTTGAGAAAGCCTGACCAGAAAGTTTGAATAAGTTTTAAAGCTTAAAGTTTGACCGTTTTGAAGGCAATACAGTATATCAGAAAAAAAAAAAAATGAAAATAATATATATATATATATTTTTATTTATTTATTTATTTTTTTATATATATATATATATATATATAGAGAGAGAGAGAGAGAGAGAGAGATATGATAGATAGATAGATAGTTTAAATGCAGATATATTTAAACACATTGTTAGCATTAATTAGCATTATGCTAGCTTGAATTAACATGTTTTAACACATTGGTAACATGAATTAACACGTTTTAACGTATTACTAGCTTGCATTAACAATGATTTAGCACGCTTATAGCATGATTAGCATTTTGCTAGCATGCTTTAACACAATGCTAACATGATTTAACACGTTACTAACATGATTTAACACAGTACTAGCATGAATTCGCATGTTTTAACACATTGCTAACATCATTTAACATTTTGCTAGCATGATTTAGCATTTGGCTAGCATGATAGAGAGATAGAACGATAGATGGATGGATGGATGGATGGATAAATATTGCGCGTTGGATGAGGATTTAATTAGAACTACAAACACGAATACAAAGTGTTAAAAAACTACAAACATGGCGGATGTGAGAGAGAGGTTTAGATAAAAGAGGTTTGAGTAAGACCAATAACTGATGATGGTCATTATTACAAATCTATAAGTTTCCATTCACAAATTAGCCTTGAAAATAAACCTCATAATTACGGTTCATATGTTTAAACCTGGTTAAAAAATGTCCAGTGGACACAGTATGTCAACCACCCGTCGGTTGTCATAACAATAGCTTTACAGGCTTTGCAGAAACTCTTGTAATATTTAATTGCAAAATTCACATTGTTGCCACCCAGAGATGGGATTTCTAACGGTGTTTTTCCAACAGGGCAGAGGTGCAGGAGCAAAGTAAACATGTGTGAGTGTTTAACTTTTTGCGAGAGTTGGGAAAATGCAAAGGCAGGCCCAGCTAAACTTCAACTAGTCACTGTTAGGGCCAAGCTTTTACGTTTTGTTTTAAAGTGCCCCATTATGCTATTTTAAAGCTTCCTAATGTTGTTTCACAGTCTCCTACAACAGGTTTACATGCATCCAAGGTCAAAAACACTATAATTTTCTCATAATATCCATTGCACATCACCTCATTTCTCACAGAGTCTGAAACGGTTCGTTCGAAGATTCAGTCTCTCTAAGCCCCGCCTCTCTGAGAGCTGCTCTGCTGTGATTGGTCAGAAAGCAAACGCTCATTATCATATCTGAATCTCAGCTCTTGACACACAGTGATACGAACAGTAATGATGGCGTGGGTTTGACCGTCTCAATCTCAGCAGAAAACAGCGTCTTCTCCACATGAACAACACCAACCAAACTCTTCCAGTCTCAGATACAGCTACAGTGTGTGAGGGCGGGGCAAAGAGACGCTGTTCAGCCAATCAAGACCAGAGGAGGGCATTAGAAAAGTAAAAGCACAACTCTCCTCAACAAGTCACATCATTTCATTCATGTCCATATCACAAACGGCCACACTAAAAGTTTAATAGGCAAGGTAGGGGTATTCAATAACCGCGAGTACGAGTAGTAACAGTGCCTTAGTAAGCACTACTTGTACGGAAGTTGCACAGTCGACAATTACCGGCTGAAATGAGCAGTACCTGAGGTCTGTGGTTATACCTTAATGTAAAACACTGGCGGAAATGCATAATGTAACCTGTAAAATAAAGGTTTTACTAAACAGACATCAGACGGGCCGTTCCCTTACTTGGGGCTTTCAAGTTATTCTGCCTAACACAAACTATACTGGAAACTGAAGTACATACTCGGGATTAGGGCTGCACGATTTGGGGAAAATATCTAATCGCGATTATTCTGGTTAAAACTGTGATTTGCGATTTAAAATGTGATTTTTTTTTTTTTTACAAATGAAAAGTTTGTGTGTGTGTGTGTGTGTGTGTGTGTGTATGTGTGTGTGTGTATATATATATATGATTCAGACACCAGATATAATTTAAAATTAAATTTAAAAAATTTAAAAAACACAATACCAGTAAAATTGATACAAATTTGGGAGCAAAATGATTCAGACACTTTGAGCTGAGCATGTTTTGCTTCAGTGTTTTTTCTTTGATTGCTAATGTGACCTTTTACACCACAGACTGAACAAAATGAAGCATTGCTTGGTCATTGGTTGAGCTAAATTGGTATTATCTAATTGTGTAGTTAAATTGAACAGCTGATTGGTTGATTGTAATCCATTACATCCCTTTCTATCAAAGTTATCTGACATTATCAAGATGAATTTGTTCTGACACAGTTTAACTCTGAGTTCATTTTCTAAACTATAGCGAATAAACTGTGAGAAAATGTTGAAGGTGTCTGAATAAATTTTGGGTTCAGTGTATATATATATATATAAAAACAATTTGTGCTTATTTATTAGTAGTCATATTATATATATTATATTATTATTGCTAAACAAAAAAAAGAAATATTACTTTTACAATAACATTTTCACTATTAAAAATAGAGTATTTAATAATAAATATAACAATATAATAATAATAATAATAATAATAATAATATTTATATTTTACAGAAAACTAATTTTACAAAAAACTGCAGGGTTACCTGTTAACATGCAGGCAGCCTATGACTAAAAATCATTAGAAAGGTCTAAGGATTTATTATAAAATATTATTATTACTATAAAAATCTGTGAGATATCAATTTCTTAATTTTTGTCAGGAGGTATGCAAAATCAAGAACGAGTCTATGTCTTTAATATGAATATGAGCCTCTTATGCATCCACTGTAGGGAAAAATCTCCTGTACACTGCAGAAAAACACATGGATTGTCATATAAATTTATTTAGAGAGAAGTATTATCAAGTATCGACAAACCCACGTTATAAGTGACTCAAACTCGCAGTGCTTTCAGACGGAGCAGCGTTTAATACTGATCACAGAGCCGCTCTTCACTGACACGCTGGGCATACACCGATCAGGCATAACATTATGACAACCTTCCTAATATTGTGTTGGTCCCCCTTTTGCTGCCAAAACAGCTCTGACCCGTCGAGGCATGGACTCCACTAGACCCCGGAAGGTGTGCTGTGGTATCTGGCACCAAGATGTTAGCAGCAGATCCTTTAAGTCCTGTAAGTTGCGAGGTGGGGCCTCCATGGATCGGACTTGTTTGTTCAGCACATCCCACAGATGCTCGATTGGATTGAGATCTGGGGAATTTGGAGGCCAAGTCAACACCTCAAACTCGTTGTTGTGCTCCTCAAACCATTCCTGAACCATTTGTGCTTTGTGTCAGGAGCATTATCCTGCTGAAAGAGCCACAGCCACCAGGGAATACCGTTTCCATGAAAGGGTGTACATGGTCTGCAACAATGTTTAGGTAGGTGGTACGTGTCAAAATGCACTGTGTATTCTGACACCTTTCTATCAGAACCAGCATTAACTTCTTGAGCAATTTGAGCTGCAGTAGCTCGTCTGTTTGATTGGACCACACGGGCCAGCCTTCGCTCCCCACGTGCATCAATGAGCCTTGGCCGCCCATGACCCTGTCTCCGGTTCACCACTGTTCCTTCCTTGGAGCACTTTTGATAGATACTGACCACTGCAGACCGGGAACACCCCACAAGAGCTGCAGTTTTGGAGATGCTCTGACCCAGTCGTCTAGCCATCACAATTTGGCCCTTGTCAAACTCGCTCAAATCCTTACGCTTGCCCATTTTTCCTGCTTCTAACACATCAACTTTGAGGACAAAATGTTCACTTGCTGCCTAATATATCCCCACCCACTAACAGGTGCCGTGATGAAGAGATAATCAGTGTTATTCACTTCACCTGTCAGTGTGAATCTGTGTAAATCATACGCCTATTGCAATATCTCTAAAGGCCCTGATATACTTCAAGTGAAATTGAAGAGTGAACTAGTGTGATGTTATTTCGAACACAACTCGAAAAGTTTGTTTTGAAACAGCTTGCCAAAGTGAACTTTCTAGAAAAGTTCGCTCCGGCTGGTAAACACCTCTGAACTACCATTGGTCCGTGCTGATGATGTAATAGGTGGGTGTGGCTCTGAGGCTCACCCACCTATTACACCTATCTGAATTATAATATCATAATTATTGATTAGATAGATATGTTTTCATCTTGGTTTGGCACTTTATCATTTTCCATTAAAGATTATTTAAAGTGGTTTAATTAATAATGGCTGTGTTGTTCTAAATTTTCCACTGAAGTGCACACTGGTATGTCAGGGCGATGAGACTTTCCGCATGCTTTCCCACCACTGTATGTGGGAGCGGAGCGTCCCGGAAAGCGTCGGCGCTCTCTAGGGTGTGTTTGCCACGTGCCCCCCACTGCCAGACCCCAGTCTCACCAGTCACTTCAGAGACTCTCTCACCAACATTCACATCCTCAACCACAGGAAGCTTGTGATACTTGTGGGAAGAGTAGTTTTGGAGTCATCTTGAACCATTATTTGTTTTGATTAACTAGTATATATAACATATCATGAAATATTAGCTAAACGGATTTTTAACAAATGACACCATGGTTATTGATGACTAAAATTAATTGTATTTTTGGCCATTATGTTTTTTTATACACTACTTCGAGCCTTTAAAATGTGTTTAAATCAGATTTAAGTCTTAATAGTTATAAAAGAAATAGCAGACATCTCTCCAACAAACCACACAATTTGAGGTGTCATTCATGTTCAAAATTCAAATAATTAGGATTACAGGGTTTTTTTTTAACCCTCTGGTCCTCCTCGGTCAAAAATGACATTATCAATTTTAATTGTTTTGCTTCATCAGAATGGGATGACACTCGGTGACTTTTGTCGCATTAGCTATGTGAACACACACAAAAAAATCATGGACATGATTTGGATATGTTAGAGTCGAAAAAAATACTCACACTCGACTCCTTCACGGTCAAAAATTATCGACATAGGAAATTAATGAGAAACACTTTTGGTGGTACAAACTACAAATCAGCCACTGTGCAGAAAAAAAGTGCACAGCAACGAAAGGGTGGCACTCTAAAATATCAAGAGTACAAAATAGACACATCCACCCCCCTCCCCCCACACATGAATATATGTATATGAACTAACGTGACTATAACACCGAGCAAGTTTTTGCAAATGTGTGAAATAAAATCAATAATTCAGCCACAAAGCAGTAAAAAACCGAACAGAGGTTACACGAGTACAAAACAGACTCACACACTCACTTACACACACAACACACTATTACACACACAAATGAACTGGTGTGTCTGTAACAATATGGTAAAATTGAGCCTTATATTTCAAGGCTTTA
Source organism: Coreius guichenoti (assembly GCA_039654105.1). NCBI lineage: Eukaryota > Metazoa > Chordata > Actinopteri > Cypriniformes > Gobionidae > Coreius > Coreius guichenoti. The sequence goes on from CM077168.1 coordinate 1,726,017, forward strand.
GTCACTTTTGACCGTGAAGAAGCCAAGTGTGACCCCTAAACGAAGAAGATCAGAGGGTTAAATATAAGGATTTGTTTTTGCCAATAATTATTACAAATTCGGGTCTTTAGCGACCCGGATTTAAATCTAATACGGATAGATTTCGTGGTATAAAACTATTTTAATTTTTTAATTATCTGCATTGGCCAATAAGTCTTTTTTGTTTGGCCGATGTGTTGGAAGTGTGACTTTTATTTTGACAGCACTGAGAACAGGATGTATATATCGGCCACACCTTCAAAATATTGGCATATCATTGGGTCGGATTGCTTTCTTGACACTGAACCGCTCCAGAGTTTGTTTCCAATGGGGATGAGAGCACCTCGTTCAGGCGATCTGAGACCGATTGTTTTGGTGTGGATTAGGGATGCACAATATATCGGCCACCATACTGGTATCGGCCGATATATAATAATTTATAATGTTATTGTTATCGGCCTGATAAGAACATTTGGCCGATATATTAAAGCCGATAAATAATGTATTATTTCCCTCAGCTGAGACACTTCAGATGTGCACTGTTCACCATGATGGGTTTGAATTGCTTGAAATATGATTGGAATCACTTCAAAAAAGGAAAAGTTCAGAGCAACATGTGCAGCGCAAGTCTGTCATATAGACTACATAAAATTATAATGAGAACATCATAATTGTGTGCTTGGGACATGGATTTAATGGTGAGACTTTTGTTTTTGTAATCAGATACTCAAAAATTATATACAAATTTGAATTTAGATTTATCAGCCAATATATCGGTTATCGGCTTTCAAATATAAAGAATTATCGGTTATCGTATCGGCCAAAATCGGTGCATCCCTATTCTTTAGTCCATCTGACTGCTGAAAACACAAGCATCTCAATGTGTGGCTTATTTAGAAATGGGCAATTCTATTGGCGTACACACTGAACTTAAGTTCTTTAATGCATGAATGTTTTGCCAATCATTATTACATAATCGGGTCTTTAGTGACCCAGATCTATATATAATACGGATGGATCTCATAATATAAAACTCATCTGATATTAAAGAATACAATGAAGCATATTTTGTTACCTTTTGGAACCTGGAAGGATTTAATTTTAACAGATGTTCGTCAGAGCTCATTTTCCAGGTCAATAAAGACTTGATGTATACATTTAAGGGTTAAAGATCCCATCAAATTGTTTACACGGCACACTTTTCTTTTCTGTTTTGACATGTTTCCTATTGAAACTTGCTGGAGTTGGAAATATATTGAAATAATTGCTATTTTTTTGCAATAGCAAGGGGCAACGGTCACATTTATCGTTGTTCAGCTAATTTGTGCAGGTGAAATCCAATCATTTTAGGAATACACGCAATTGGGAACGTTGCATTGGGGGAGAAAAATCCCGCGATGGGTTTAAGTTGGTCACATAGATGACAGTAATGTAGTATGACTAAGGGAATTTTCAGTAGTGGTCCACCGATGTGGCATTTTTTAAATTATCGGCATTGGTCAATTGAATGGCTTTTAATGGTTAGACTTTTTTGTAATCAGGCTCTCAAAAATTATATAAAAATTTGGATTTAGATTTATCGGCCAATATATCGGTTATCGGCTTTCAAATATAAAGAATTATCGGTTATCGGTATCGGTCTAAATTTTCATATCGGTGCATCCTTAGTGTGGATCTGAGCGCGATTGCTGAGTTGAACCGAACTAAGGCAGAAAACATGCCTGGTTCTAAAAAAAGAAATGAGCCAGGTGTGAAAACTTTCAATATGGACACTAAGATGAAACAAGAGTTTGAAAAGCACTGAAAATCCAATTGTCTTTGGTTATATTACACTGCAGTGATTCACCAAGATAAACAGTGTGTATAACAACAGGATAATGGGCTGAAAATATCACAGCTCTGATGTGTAAAATCTCTTGCTTGGCTTGGTAAGGCAGACTGTTATTCTTTCCGTAATAACTCAGTAACTCTACACCATTTTTGGGGTCTCAACTGCTCTAGAGCTCCGATTCTTGTTAAAACAATCACGGCTACACGTGTCAAAACACAAGACATCACAGTCTTCTAGTTCTGTGGAAAATCTCATAATGGCCTGCAGATTTCACACACTCCCGCTGTAGTGCGGAGTAGGTTAGATGTAAACAGCGGAGCTGCTATCTGTGGCGAACGCTGAAGTGGCCTTTCACTGAATCTCTCTGGAAAGAAAACGCCAAGACAAACTGGAAAGACAAATACAGCTCTGTGTGTCCAGAGCGGTCATTCTTACCCAGGTGTCCTCACTCACCTCGTCTAGCATATGCGATCCTATCCGTTCTCACATACAGAGTAGGGCTGCACGATTAATTAATTATGTGTGATTATGAAAGCGTAAAGGCTGCGAATTTAATTAAATAAATATACACACAGATCAGGCATAACATTATGACCACTGACAGGTGAAGTGAATAACACTGATTATCTCTTCCTCACGGCACCTGTTAGTGGGTGGGATATATTAGGCAGCAAGTTAACATTTTGTCCTCAGAGTTGATGTGCTAGAAGCAGGAAAAATGGGCAAGCGTAAGGATTTGAGCGAGTTTGACAAGGGCTAAATTGTGATGGCTAGACGACTGGGTCAGAGCATCTCCAAAACTGCAGCTCTTGTGGGGTGTTCCCGGTCTGCAGTGGTCAGTATCTATCAAAAGTGCTCCAAGGAAGGAACAGTGGTGAACCGGAGACAGGGTCATGGGCGGCCAAGGCTCATTGATGCACGTGGGGAGCGAAGGCTGGCCCGTGTGGTCTGATCAAACAGACGAGCTACTGGAGCTCAAATTGCTCAAGAAGTTAATGCTGGTTCTGATAGAAAGGTGTCAGAATACACAGTGCATCGCAGTTTGTTGCGTATGGGGCTGCATAGCCGCAGACCAGTCAGGGTGCCCATGCTGACCCCTGTCCACCGCCGGAAGCGCCAACAGTGGCACGTGATCATCAGAACTGGACCACGGAGCAATGGAAGAAGGTGGCCTGGTCTGATGAATCACGTTTTCTTTTACATCACGTGGATGGCCGGGTGCGTGTGCGTGGCTTACCTGGGGAACACATGGCACCAGGATGCACTATGGGAAGAAGGCAAGCCGGCGGAGGCAGTGTGATGCTTTGGGCAATGTTCTGCTGGGAAACCTTGGGTCCTGCCATCCATGTGGATGTTACTTTGACACGTACCACCCATCTAAGCATTGTTGCAGACCATGTACACCCTTTCATGGAAACGGTATTCATGATATTTTAAGTGCAAAGATTTTAGAAGTTTAGATTAATTTCATGTTGACCTCAAACCGTTTATGAACTTTCACCAAGAAAATGACCTCATTGGTGTTAGTCAACCATCATATTGGACCTTTTTGTGTTTTGAGAACGATCAGAGAGCATGAGTGGGTGTGCCGTCTGGGACACAAGTCAATGACAGTCATTACAGTAAAAGGTCAAAGGTAACCAAGTCAGTGAGCAGAACAAGCTATTCTGAACTTAAGCTTTAAACTGAAATAACCCAGGCAAATGTGAGTATGAATGTGAGTTTGACCGAAATATACCCTGTAGTGATCTACATTTTCCTACAGCTTTCTTCTTCTCCTAAGCCTCTGATTGTTCACGACTGGCCTGGCCTTCCCAGGATTTCCCGGCCACAGAATGTGCAGCTAATCCACAGAAGGGAAAAAGCAAGATGGTTTTCATTAAAAGCATTAATACTGTTCAACGTCAGGGTTCGTTTTACTATGGCTGGCTGTTGCAGGGATTCTCTCAGTGCCAGATTATCCCCTGTGAAAAGGCACGCAGACGACCGTCATTCGAATAGGAATTCTACACCACCAGGGTGAAGCAATCGGCACATTTCCTACTTCTCTGACAAAACAATAAAGCTAATCCTTAGACATGAGACACCAGTGTTCCCCACAGTTCAATGCATCAATCTGGTGCACTTTGAGAGTTAAAAATTAAGAGCCCCAACCCATGTTCAGTGTGTAAACTACCGTTTCTGTGAAAACAGGTTTACATGACTCACTACAAATATAGTAAAATGCTGTAATCATCCGCCCACAAAAATGTTGGAAATTATGCAAATATGAAAGTTATGCGTAACTGGTGCCCGCTATGTTGCCAAATGCGCATTAACTCACAGCACATGTAGAGATGGAGTTCACTGCATTCATTCACTCTGAACTGAGCCGTTCTGAGACGCGGAAAACACCGGCTCACGATAACAGGTGGATCATATGATCGCGTGAGCAAAGTGTGCACTTCACTCTGAAACACGCAGCGCAAACACACTATACACTTATTTAATTAAATCACAGCCTTTTGTAGCACAAAGCCATATTGCGCTTTCGTTTTTAGTTCGTTTGACAGATACTTTGCCAAATAAATGGCGCAAAACAACCTTTTATGTTATTATTAGAAGTGTTTTGTGTGTGTGTGTGTGTGTGTGTGTGTGTGTGTGTGGGTTTGGCTATACTTATACGCCCTCAGTAAAACAGTGAAATATTATGACATTTTACTGGTCCTCACTAGTTAAAAAGGCTTATAAATTGACCAAAACATGTTTTTATTAAAATCTAGTGTTTTGCACGTTTCTGTGATGTTTAGGGTTAGAGGGTAGAATATACTGTTTGTACAGTACAAAAATCATTATGTCATTGGAGAGTCCCTATAAAACATGAAAACACAACATGTGCGTGCGTGTGAGTGTGTGTGTGTGTGTGTGTGTGTGTGTGAGTGTGAGTGTGTGTGTGTTTGTGTATGTGTGAGTGAGTGTTTGTGTTTGTGTGTGTGTGTGTGTGTGTGTGTGTGTGTGTGTGAGTGTGAGAGAGAGAGAGAGAGAGAGAGAGAGAGAGAGAGAGAGAGAGTGTGTGTGTGTGTGTGTGTGTGTGTGTGTGTGTGAGAGAGAGTGAGTGTGTGTGTGTGTGTATGTAAGAGTGTGTGTGTGCGTGTGTGTGTGTGTGTGATAGACCAAATAATACAAATAATAATACTGACCACAGACTCTGGAAGTGACGGTGGAGGTATAAACGCTGAAAATACTTATGCTCCAGGAATCATTGTAAGCTTTTTGTTATTATTTGGTAAATAAAAACAAATATAACCAATATATTGGTCGATAAATCTAAATCCAAATATTTATATAATTTTTGAGTATCTGATTACAAAAACAAAAGTCTCACCATTAAATCCATGTGTCAAACACACAATTATGATGTTCTCATTATAATATTATGTAGTCTATATGACAGACTTGCGCTGCACATGTTGCTCTGAACTATATTTTCCTTTTTTGAAGTGATTCCAATCATATTTCAAGCAATTCAAAACCATCATGGTGAACAGTGCACATCTGAAGTGTCTCAGCTGAAGGAAATAATACATTATTTAATGGCTTTAATATATCGGCCAAATTTTCTTATCGAGCCGAAAACGCTAACATTAAAAATGAATATACACTATATTGCCACAAGTATTGGGACACCCCTCCAAATCACTGAATTCAGGTGTTCAATCACTTCATGGCCACAGGTGTATAAATCAAGCATTAGGCATGCAGACGCTTCTACAAACATTTGTGAAAGAATGGGTCGCTCTCAGGAGCTCAGTGAACTCAAGCGTGGTACCGTGATAGGTTGCCACCTGTGCAATAAGTCCATTTGGGAAATTTCCTCACTACTAAATATTCCACGCTCAACTGTTAGTGGGATTATAACAAAGTGGAAGCAATTGGGAACAACAGCAACTCAGCCACGAAGTGGTAGGCCACATAAAATCACAGAGTGGGGTCAGCGCATGCTGAGGGTCACAGTGCGCAGAAGTCGCCAACTTTCTGCAGAGTCAATAGCTACAGACCTCCAAACTTCTGTGGCCTTCAGATGAGCTCAAGAACAGTGTGTAGAGAGCTTCATGGAATGGGTTTCCATGGCCGAGCAGCTCATCCAAGCCTTACATCACCAAGTGCAATGCAAAGCGTGGGATGCAGGGGGGTAAAGCACGCCGCCACTGGAGCAGTGGAGACGAGTTCTCTGGAGTGACCAATCACGCTTCTCTGTCTGGCAATCCCATGGACGAGTCTGGGTTTGGCGGTTGCCAGGAGAACGGGACTTGCCTGACTGCATTGTGCCAAGTGTAAAGTTTGGTGGAGGGGGGATTATGGTGTGGGGTTGTTTTTCAGGGGTTGGGCTTGGCCCCTTAGTTCCAGTGAAAGGAACTCTTAATGCTTCAGCATACCAAGACATTTTGGACAATTTCATGCTCCCAACTTTGTGGGAACAGTTTGGGGACGGCCCCTTCCTGTTCCAACATGACTGCGCACCAGTGCACAAAGCGTCGGTCCATAAAGACATGGATGAGCGAGTTTGGTGTGGAGGAACTTGACTGGCCTGCACAGAGTCCTGACCTCAACCCGATAGAACACCTTTGGGATGAATTAGAGACTGCGAGCCAGGCCTTCTCGTCCAACATCAGTGCCTGACCTCACAAATGCGCTTCAAGAAGAATGGTCAAAAATTCCCATAAACACACTCCTAAACCTTGTGGAAAGCCTTCCCAGAAGAGCTGAAGCTGTTATAGCTGTAAAGGGTGGGCCGACTCCATATTAAACCCTACGGATTAAGAATGGGATGGCATTAAAGTTCATGTGCATGTAAAGGCAGGCGTCCCAAAACTTTTAGTGTATATCGGCCGATACCGATATGGTGGCCGATATATTGTGCATCCCTACTAATAATACAGATAAGCTGATAGATATTTTATTATAATTATATAATGGTAAAGTAATATTGTTTTTATGATTATTATTATATTTTTTTCTGATAAAAGGTGAACGTCAAAAATTTCACACTATTTTGTTTCAATAAATAAATAAACAAATATGTAAATAAATAAAACACTAAAGACTAAGGTGAGTTGTTAGGTATCATAACATTATAAAGTACAGATACATTACATTTAAGAGTGTTATACAACTATTAGTGTTTTAAAGATTAACTGTAAATGAGCGTTATATGACACCAAAAGATAATCTAAGTGTAAAAATAGGGTAAAAGGGCATGCACAATTAAATATTCAATCAGTGTTGTGTAAAAAGGCTCGAAATATTGATCCACAAAAACTGAAATGGTGCTGGCATATCATCCCAATTTCTTTTTAAACAATGCCACCAATTTCACAGTTAAACAAACAAACATAATGACTGCTGGAAAACATTTTATATCAACTTCAGCAGTCTGTTGACTAATGATGTGATCATTTTGTATTTTAAAATAACAATAAGAAATCAGAAACAGGTAGTATAACAATGGATAGAGGATATGGATATTTCCCTCCAGTGGATCTAGCCATTCTGATGTCTTTGTTTTAGACTTTTTAACATAGCACAGAAGCATAAACATATTTACAGGAATTACAATAATGCGACTCCGACGCTGGAATGTTGGTTCTCATGCCCGTCCAACAGAGAACCAGACACACGTGAACTGTTATGGCAACAGAATAAGAGTGAACGCCCAACATGAGATCATCATGCCACTCCATGTGCACAGGGTCATCACGGCTCCACTGTTACGAACAGCTCCGGAAACAACATCACAAACTAGCTACTTAAGGACATTTATTTTGGTATAAAGTGTGATTTTCACCCACTAGCCTGTTATTCAGGTCATTATATAATAGATCATGTAGAGTAAATGACATTGCATCACTCGAACCTGGGCAAGTTAAGTGGCAGTTTATTGATTTAAAACGCTATCATCCAGCATAATGGCAAATAGGCTTTCCAACTAATGTAAATCAGTATTTACGGAGTATAATAGTAGTACATTTATCTCTCCACACGTGTCCCGCAAAATCAGATATATATATGTGTATATATACACACACCAACCAGGCATAACATTATGACCACCTTCCTAATATCCTTTTGCTGCCAAAACAGCCCTGACCCGTCGAGGCATGGACTCCACTAGACCCCTGAAGGTGTGCTGTGGTATCTGGCACCAAGATGTTAGCAGCAGATCCTTTAAGTCCTGTAAGTTGCGAGGTGGGGCCTCCATGGATCGGACTTGTTTGTTCAGCACATCCCACAGATGCTTGATTGGATTGAGATCTGGGGAATTTGGAGGCCAAGTCAACACCTCAAACTCGTTGTTGTGCTCCTCAAACCATTCCTGAACCATTTGTGCTTTGTGGCAGGAGCATTATCCTGCTGAAAGAGCCACAGCCACCAGGGAATACCGTTTCCATGAAAGGGTGTACATGGTCTGCAACAATGCTTAGGTAGGTGGTACGTGTCAAAGTAACATCCACATGGATGGCAGGACCCAAGGTTTCCCAGCAAAACATTGCCCAAAGCATCACACTGCCTCCGCCGGCTTGCCTTCTTCCCATAGTGCATCCTGGTGCCATGTGTTCCCCAGGTAAGCCACGCACACGCACCCGGCCATCCACGTGATGTAAAAGAAAACGTGATTCATCAGACCAGGCCACCTTCTTCCATTGCTCCGTGGTCCAGTTCTGATGCTCACGTGCCACTGTTGGTGCTTTCGGCAGTGGACAGGGGTCAGCATGGACACCCTGACTGGTCTGCGGCTATGCAGCCCCATACGCAACAAACTGCGATGCACTGTGTATTCTGACACCTTTCTATCAGAACCAGCATTAACTTCTTGAGCAATTTGAGCTCCAGTAGCTCGTCTGTTTGATCGAACCACACGGGCCAGCCTTCGCTCCCCACGTGCATCAATGAGCCTGGGCCGCCCATGACCCTGTCGCCGGTTCACCACTGTTCCTTCCTTGGAGCACTTTTAATAGATACTGACCACTGCAGACCGGGAACACCCCACAAGAGCCTTATCAACTAGCTGAAATATTTTTTTTCAAAATGTATATTTTTAGTTAATGTTTATTTCAAGTAATGAAGGGTTTTTTGTTTCTTTTTTTAGGGTTACACTTTATTTTAAGGTGTCCTTGTTACAGAGTAATTATACATTTAAGTACTGAGTAATATTAATTAACATGAACTCACTATAAGGTTAGGGTTTGGTTGAGTGTTTTTTGCATGCATGCAGCTCCCATGAATGGGAATATTAATGATAGATCTCTAGCATCTTACAAATACTTGGTGCTAGAAGAGTCACAGAAGTGTATTTAATGACAGTGGTGACAGACACAATTAGTCTGAGCGCTGTTCTTATGCCACATACTTCTGTTATGACTCAACATTAAAGCATCAAAGCATCCTCCGCTTCTCAGCACCTTGTTAAGCCCAGTTATCAAATACATACTGCCAACGCTTTTGTGTCCAGCTCTGGTGATCACCTGCTATGAGCTGGAGAGATCTGGAATAAAGCCCAAAGATAAACGGGCTGCCTTCCCGTCACTGACGCGCCTGCCAAAGCCACAGAGCTGGATCCGACCCCTGACCCCTACACATTACACAGTCAGGTGTCCGGATGGGAAAAGCCGTTTGAGAGCCAAAGAAACTTTTGTTTATTCCATCATGGTTTAGGCTTTGTGGATCTCTGTGGTCTTGTAATGTCTAATACAGTAGGAATGAATGTGCCGTGGTTTATAATGGATTCCTCTATTATCAAGGTCAGTCAAGCTGTGGTTTGGCAGTCAGACTGATAGTCTTGAGTTTCAGCCATTACTAGACTGGAAGGGATAGTTTTAGATTGATTTTATTTTATTGAATCATTACAGAATACACACACATACATTAAATATATATATATATATATACATACACACACACACACTGATCAGGCATAACATTATGACCTAATATTGTGTTGGTCCCCCTTTTGCTGCCAAAAGCCCTGACCCGTTGAGGCATGGACTCCACTAGACCCCTGAAGGTGTGCTGTGGTATCTGGCACCAAGATGTTAGCAGCAGATCCTTTAAGTCCTGTAAGTTGCGAGGTGGGGCCTCCATGGATCGGACTTGTTTGTTCAGCACATCCCACAGATGCTTGATTGGATTGAGATCTGGGGAATTTGGAGGCCAAGTCAACACCTCAAACTCATTGTTGTGCTCCTCAAACCATTCCTGAACCATTTGTGCTTTGTGGCAGGAGCATTATCCTGCTGAAAGAGCCACAGCCACCAGGGAATACCGTTTCCATGAAAGGGTGTACATGGTCTGCAACAATGCTTAGGTAGGTGGTACGTGTCAAAGTAACATCCACATGGATGGCAGGACCCAAGGTTTCCCAGCAGAACATTGCCCAAAGCATTACACTGCCTCCGCCGGCTTGCCTTCTTCCCATAGTGCATCCTGGTGCCATGTGTTCCCCAGGTAAGTGACGCAGCACACACACCCGGCCATCCACGCGATGTAAAAGAAAACGTGATTCATCAGACCAGGCCACCTTCTTCCATTGCTCCGTGGTCCAGTTCTGATGCTCACGTGCCACTGTTGGTGCTTTTGGCGGTGGACAGGGGTCAGCATGGGCACCCTGACTGGTCTGCGGCTATGCAGCCCCATACGCAACAAACTGCGATGCACTGTGTATTCTGACACCTTTCTATCAGAACCAGCATTAACTTCTTGAGCAATTTGAGCTCCAGTAGCTCGTCTGTTTGATCGGACCACACGGGCCAGCCTTCGCTCCCCACGTGCATCAATGAGCCTTGGCCGCCCATGACCCTGTCTCCGGTTCACCACTGTTCCTTCCTTGGAGCACTTTTGATAGATACTGACCACTGCAGACCGGGAACACCCCACAAGAGCTGCAGTTTTGGAGATGCTCTGACCCAGTCGTCTAGCCATCACAATTTGGCCCTTGTCAAACTCGCTCAAATCCTTACATTTGCCCATTTTTCCTGCTTCTAACACATCAACTTTGAGGACAAAATGTTCACTTGCTGCCTAATACATCCCACCCCAGGTGCCGTGATCAGTGTTATTCACTTCACCTGTCAGGGGTCATAATGTTATGCCTGATCTGTGTGTATATATAGTTTTACCAAGATACCCAAGTCAAAGATCTCAATATGAAATAAAATATTTGTCAGCAAATTCTTCAAAGATTCCAAATTATCTCAGCAACAGAATTTTTTTGGCATATCCCACAAAACCTCTCATTTAGCAATCATTTAGTTTTGCAATCAGCTGTCTTTCTAGACAGACAGAGTATTGCAACATTAGAAATGAAAGTGTGAGAAATTCTCTTACCTCGTAGTGTGTGTTTGTTGGGCCATTGAAACCAGGGTAATAGCAGCAGGTACAGAAGGTAGACTAAAGAGAGGGCATTGTAGCGAAAGATGCAGGCTGTGGAGAAAAAGAGAGACAAACGATCAGTATTAGACAGTCCAAAAAGCAGTTTAAGGATATAGCATAAGTTGTGTATTCCTTTACTGCTGGAAAATCCCAGTCTGACAACCAACAAACCACCTTAAAGATCACAATATACTTCAAGCGATATCGAAGAACGAACTGGTGTGACGTCATTTCAAACTAAATCAGGCCAAGTTCGTTTGGTGTTTTTTTGGAGTTCGAAACCGCTTGCCAAAGAGAACTTTCCGGAAATGTTCGCTCTGAGGTGTGCTTCCCAAAACCCACTATGGTCGCAAGTTCCATCATTACTAACAGAGTTCAACGGAACTTGCGACCATAGTTGGCTAACAATGCTTTGGGAAATGGCTGATAAAAATTTTAACTAACATTGGTCCATGGCGATGATATAATAAGTGGGTGTGGCTCTGAGGCTCCGCCTTTCCTGACACTTTTCTGCATTGCTGCAAACCTTTAGCTTTAAGGAGACAACGAAAGAGAACTCAATTCTGTGTTCGCACGATTTCCTAGTTCTCTTTTGCTTGAATGGTTTAAAAAGGTCTAAATGTTTAAAGGGGTCATGAACTGATAAATCAAATTTTCCTTAAGCTTTTGACATACAGAGGAATATCCTGTAAGTTTCAGGACTGAAAACTTTCTTATTAGTCCAAAAACAGCTTTTATTGTAACCAAACCCAGAGAACGACTCTATAATAGATGGTGAAAGACCTCCTCTGCAGAAGATCAACGCCTACTTCATCATCGCAACTTTGGCCCCGCCCACTGGAGTGTTAGTGAGATGACGAGGAGAGACGAACGGACTAAAAATAACATTACCTTCCAAAGGATCCCAATGCTAGGAATGTGCTTATTTATTTTCAACAATGTGAATGTCTCAGTTGAGCATTATTTATTTGTATTCGCTACATTTCACTGTGGATTCTTTGGTAAATCAGTCGCAATTTCAGCGCAGGCTTTGCAAACAGACTTTAACGATATGGACTCGACAGTAATGCCACAACATGTAAGTAACCGTGTTAATTCTAATGCCTGATCTGAGACCAGTGATTTCTGATATGATTCATGTACAGTCAGATGTTCTTTGTCTGTGTGTCAGTAAATCAAACCAGTGACTAAACGCTCAACTTCACATTGTGTCTCTTAATAGGATGAAAATGGTTATTTAAACTGATTAAATTATACATAGAAAGCGATCAAAGAACGCTCCCTTTACAATCGCTGGAGCTGTCAATCAAACAGCGTGAGTTTATCCGTGACTGAGTTCTGGACTCGTGCCAAAACTCCCGTAATAATCAACGAATCTCTTATTTACATTGTGTTTGCACTGTTAGTTATGATGAAAGCATTCGTTAGTGTGCAGAAATCACAAGATCACTGCATTCATGCGTTCAACATGGCAATATAGTGTATGTCGCACACCCCTACCTGACAGATTAACATCTGTTGGTTTTGGCAGAGTCTGGTTCTAGATTTTCTAGAAAAGATTTTCACTACAAAAGCTGCTATCTGTTTGCTCGATCTAAGCCGGTACTCAATGCACTCTTGAAGCGTTGTGATCGCGCTAATCAAGCTGAGAGGTCCATGTGCAAAGAATTCTGGGACCAGTTCCCAGCCCTTTGAGGGTTTGCCAAGGCATACAGGAGTTCCCTGCCTCCTGCTGCGACTACTTTCCCTGACTCGCATTTTCCATACCATCCCAACAACACCTCAGATGCCGCTCCTCATCTCTGATTCACACACAACTGAAGGCTTTGTTTGAGAAGTCTGTCCCATAAAGTTTCACAGGCCTGAAGGCTACGGAGCCAAATAACTAGCACTGCGACGCAGGAACAAAGGCGTACAGTGTTCGGCTCACACTGCCTCATGACTTCAGCAGAAAAACAGTCTATTAATGCAGGGAAACTATGATGAAATCCCAGAGGTGCGCGTTCAGTGCTGCTTTCTGTGATAGTGGTCATTCTCATATAGATCTGATAAAAGCTGCTGAGTTTTCACTCAAACTCTGATCTAAACACAGCAGGAGCTGACAAAACACTGATAATACGCGGCACATAACTTATTTCTCCAGCTTCTCTGGCTTCAGTAACCGCACATAACAGTTTAATTACAACTTCTACATTTAGAGATTAACTGAATATGTTTAACTAATGCATTCAGAGTGTACGCACAGTAATGCATGCAAAAAATATTTGTGCCTAATTTTAAGATTTGAATTGCATATCAAATTTCCATCTATTTAGATTATAGTTTCAACATAAACTAATAAACATAACGTGGCGCATATTTGTCAGTCATACATAAAAGAAACAGTTAACTATTTGCAAAAAAATAACTATTTGCATCTATTTCATTTTATTTAAATAATCATATTTCCAAAATGCATTTATTAAAATTGATCAGAAATAGCATAAATTTATTCAGTTAAAAAGTTAAAATATGGCTAATGCTGTGGAGCGGCAATATTCAAGTACTGATTTGTTGATGATAAATACACTATATTGCCACAAGTATTGGGACGCCCCTCCAAATCACTGAATTCAGGTGTTCAATCACTTCATGGCCACAGGTGTATAAATCAAGCACTAGGCATGCAGACGCTTCTACAAACATTTGTGAAAGAATGGGTCGCTCTCAGGAGCTCAGTGAACTCAAGCGTGGTACTGTGATAGGTTGCCACCTGTGCAATAAGTCCATTCCTGACATTTCCTCACTACTAAATATTCCACGCTCAACTGTTAGTGGGATTATAACAAAGTGGAAGCAATTGGGAACAACAGCAACTCAGCCATGAAGTGATAGGCCACGTAAAATCACAGAGCGGGGTCAGCGCATGCTGAGGGTCACAGTGCCCAGAAGTCACCAACTTTCTGCAGAGTCAATAGCTACAGACCTCCAAACTTCTGTGGCCTTCAGATGAGCTCAAGAACAGTGTGTAGAGAGCTTCATGGAATGGGTTTCCATGGCCGAGCAGCTCATCCAAGCCTTACATCACCAAGTGCAATGCAAAGCATGGGATGCAGTGGGGTAAAGCACGCCGCCACTGGACTCTAGAGCAGTGAGACGTGTTCTCTGGAGTGACCAATCACGCTTCTCTGTCTGGCAATCCCATGGACGAGTCTGGGTTTGGCGGTTGCCAGGAGAACGGGACTTGCCTGACTGCATTGTGCCAATTGTAAAGTTTGGTGGAGGGGGGATTATGGTGTGGGGTTGTTTTTCAGGGGCTGGGCTTGGCCCCTTAGTTCCAGTGAAAGGAACTCTTAATGCTTCAGCATACCAAGACATTTTGGACAATTTCATGCTCCCAACTTTGTGGGAACAGTTTGGGGACGGCCCCTTCCTGTTCCAACATGACTGCGCACCAGTGCACAAAGCGTTGGTCCATAAAGACATGATGAGCGAGTTTGGTGTGGAGGAACTTGACTGGCCTGCACAGAGTCCTGACCTCAACCCGATAGAACACCTTTGGGATGAATTAGAGCGGAGACTGCGAGCCAGGCCTTCTCGTCCAACATCAGTGCCTGACCTCACAAATGCGCTTCTAGAAGAATGGTCAAAAATTCCCATAAACACACTCCTAAACCTTGTGGAAAGCCTTCCCAGAAGAGTTGAAGCTGTTATAGCTGCAAAGGGTGGGCCAACTCCATATTAAACCCTACGGATTAAGAATGGGATGTCATTAAAGTTCATGTGCATGGAAAGGCAGGCGTCCCAAAACTTTTGGCAATATAATGTGTATAAACATGGTTATGGTGTATTTAAAACCCATTCGGTTTATTAGTACTATTACAGAAATCTGACCCATTTCATTCATGTATGACTGACAAATATGCATCACATTAGGGTTTATTAGTTTGTTGATACTGTGTAATTAATAATATTAATAATAATTTAAATTGATTTAAATTTTATGTGCAATTCAAATGCATATCTTATTTGCGTAATTATTTGTTGTGAAACTATTTTACTTGATGTTTTATAAACAAAGTTCGGGAGGAACATGTTCAAATTGCCTATCCAATCAGTACAAAATGAAGTATATACATATACATATATATACACACACACACACACACATAGCCAAGTCACCTAGGTTCCTCGACAGTTTCCTGCATCCCACCACCATCCCGTCTCCTCACACTTGCTTGGTTAATTATCCTAATCAGAGATACGGGGGAGTACTCTGAGCTCGGAGCCCTCCCCTCGGACAGCACGCCAAACACGCATACATTTCATTATATCTGATTCTTTGTAAGTGTGAACTCGTGAATAAAGTTGCAGGGCAGAGATGACAAGTTTCTGTGTGTGTGTGTGTGTGTGTGTGAGAGAGAGTGTGTATGTGTGAGTGAGAGTGTGAGTGAGAGTGTGTGTGTGTGTGTGTGTGTGTGTGTGTGTGTGTGTGTGTGTGTGTGTGTGTGTGTGTGTGTGTGTGTGAGAGAGAGAGAGTGTGTATGTGTGAGTGAGAGTGTGAGTGAGAGTGTGTGTGTGTGTGTGTGTGTGTGAGTAAATATTTGTTGTGAAACTATTTTACTTATAAATTCACAGGGCAGAGCTGACAAGTTTCTATGTGTGTGTGAGTGTGTGTGTGTGTGTGTGTGTCTGCACTGTGTGTGTGTTTATGTGGTTGTGTGTGTCTGTACTGTATGTGTGTTTGTGTGTAATAGTGTGTGTGTGTGTGTGTACTGTACTGTATGTGTGTGTCTGTACTGTATGTGTGTGAGTGTGAGTGAGAGTATGTGTGTGTAATAGTGTGTGTGTGTGTCTGTACTATACGTGTGTGTGTGCGTGCGTGTGTGTGTGTGTTGTGGGAGAGAGAGAGAGAGAGAGCATGCTTTCCATAGATAATAAAAGGTAATTTTTTTAGAAAAACATGGAAGTAGTTGGTCCTATTGTGTGTTATATTTATTTACCTTTATTGTGTTTTGGTTATTTTGCTGATGTCAGCTGTGAAATCACTGAACTCATGTGGCGCAGTGATATGGAACTGTAATGCGGTCAAAACCGGCCTGGAACTACTTTAGCCGTGCCTATGAAAATCATTGCACACCTTAGGACGTCCGTCAACCAATCAGAATCAAGCATTCAACAGCCCCATATATTTAGATTGATATTATAAATGTCATCAAATGAAAAATTTAATTAATTAGATAATAATGATTTTAAAATACACTAATAAAATGTAATATATGCACAATTGCATTAACACACACAAACACAAAACCGCGCAGTGGATGTGTCGTGAGCGCCGTCTGTGTGTGACCGGCCGCCATCACTTTCACCCTTTCAGACGCAGTGTTTCCATACTCTAGTTCAGACACACACACAGTAGACACACACTCACAGCTGTTGCTTCCTTAAAACACTTGCTTTAATTCCACACCTCTTTAAATAAATGAACGATGGCACAAATAAACAATTTGTTTAGTGCAGACTAAACAAAAACAGAATTTATTAAAAGACTTATTTACACAGATACAATTACAGCAGAAGAGTTTGCATCAACATGAGAGGGCCTCAATAAATAAATAAATAAAATAAAATAAAATAAATAAAAAAAAGAATAAAATAAAATAAAATAAAAATAATAAATAATAATAATATAAAATAAAATAGAACAAAATAAAATAGAACAAAATAAAATATAAAATAATAAAATAAAATACAATAAAGTAAAATAAATAAAATAAATAAAATAAATAAAATAAAATATTAAAGTAAAACAAAATAATAAAATAAAACAAAAAATAAAATAAAATAAATAAATATGAAATAAATATAAATGAAAATAGAATAAAATGAAATAAAGAAAAAAAAAATAAAATAAAATAAAATACTTTCAGGGCCTTAATAAACATCCAAAAGAATATAAACGGCCCGCAAGATGATTATGCAATGCTAAAAAACACTTCAAAATCAAGATGTGAATATACAATGCACTACTTGTTGTCACTTAAAAAACATCTTGAATCTGTTAAAGTGCTCTTATTATGCTATTTTAGGCTCCTGGTTTTGTTTTGGAGTCTCCTACAACAGGTTTACATGCATCAAGAGTCAAAAAACACTTTCATTTTCTCATAATATCCACTGCAACATCAGCCATTTTCTCAGTGTCTGAAACGGATCAATCAAAGATTCACTCTCTCTAAACCCCGCCTTTCCGAGAGCCTGCTCTCTGATTGGTCAGACGGCCCAGTCTGTTGTGACTGGTCAGAAAGCAAACGCTCATTATCATATCTGAATCTCAGCTCTTCCTCAGCTCTTGACACACAGTGATACGAACAGGAACGCTGGGGTCAGTTTTACTGTATTCTAATGCATAAACATGTAGTCAAAAAAGTCCATGAAGTCTCCTGAGCTATGAAAGAGCGCTCAGATGTTCCTCTATGAAGGTAAAGTCATACGAGCGGGCCGGGCTGTCCTGGGACACGCGTGTGTTTACAGTTACACCTCTGAGTCTCTTCATGACACTGGACGGCTGCAGGAAATTATGGTAATTTGGGCCCTGGAAAAACCAACAGCCACGCCACAGGACTGGGATCAGGGCATACCTGCTTTACAAAACACGCACACCGCAGTTAAAAACAGACACACTGCCCTAGTGAGGCCCGGGACACTGCGCAACCATTACCCAGAAGCCTTCACTTCACTATGAAGCTGCAAAAGTAGCCCTAAACATTATGGGAACATTATATTAATAGTCTGTTTGTCAATGACAAACCCTGCCTGGAAAGTAGTAATAATAAATGCTGTTATATTCTGAAACATATTTTTTTGAACTTCCATATTCCATATATTTGATACCCATTTGCACCATTTTGGCCAGATGTATTTTAATGTCTTCGGTTTCTTTGGTTATTCTGTTTTAAGTTCTCCGGGTTCCATTTTAATGTTTAAATTAATTTTCAGTCATCAAAAAGGATGTCTACTCATTCATAATTCATAAAACTTTACTCAGATTTAAAAAAAATAATAGTGCCCTATGAAATGTTTCAGAAATTCAGTGTGGTCCGTTTTCATTTTTCTGGATTCAGTGTTTTATGATTTCATCATGTTCGTCTGCCATGCCCAGTCCCTGACCCGAGCGCTATGGAGAATGAGCGATGAGCTGGGATCTGAAGGATCTGGGAGATTCTGTGTGGAGGGATGGGCTCTGATCTCCACACTCATCAGGCATTACAGGAGAAGACTGGCAAAAGGACGTTGCAAAAAGCACTGAATAAAAGGGTATGATTAATTGTGAGCAATGTGTATTAAATGTTTTTCTCTATTTCATAAGGAGATTTTCCCCCCATTTAACATTTTTATTCTCCAATGAAAGATTAGATTTTCATACATTTTAAAAATAAAAGATCAAAAGGATTAACAACGCAGATTTATTTTCACAGCCATCTTTGGTCATATTTACCAAAGGTATGAATAATTTTGAGCACAACTGTATATTCATTATGTTATGTTATGTTATATTATATTATGTTATGTTATATTATATTATGTTATATTATATTATATTATGTTATATTATGTTATATTATATTATGTCATGTTATATCATGTTATATTATGTTATGTTATGTTATATTATATTATATTATGTTATATTATGTTATATTATATTATGTCATGTTATATCATGTTATATTATGTTTGTTATGTTATGTTATATTATATTATGTTATATTATATTATGTTATATTATGTTTGTTATGTTATGTTATATTATATTATATTATGTTATATTATATTATGTTATGTTATATTATATTATGTTATATTATATTATATTATGTTATATTATGTTATATTATATTATGTCATGTTATATCATGTTATATTATGTTATGTTATGTTATATTATATTATATTATGTTATATTATGTTTGTTATGTTATGTTATATTATATTATGTTATATTATATTATGTTATATTATGTTTGTTATGTTATGTTATGTTATGTTATATTATATTATGTTATGTTATATTATATTATGTTATGTTATGTTATATTATGTTATGTTATATTATATTATATTATATTATATTATATTATGTTATGTTATGTTATATTATATTATATTATGTTATATTATGTTATGTTATATTATATTATAGTATGTTTGTTATGTTATGTTATATTATATTATATTATATTATATTATATTATATTATATTATATTATGTTATGTTATGTTATATTATATTATATTATGTTATGTTATGTTATATTATATTATGCTATGTTATATCATGTTATATTATGTTATATTATATTATATTATGTTATGTTATGTTATGTTATATTATATTATATTATGTTTATGTTATGTTATATTATATTATGTTATATTATATTATGTTATGTTATGTTATATTATATTTTGTTATGTTATGTTATATTATATTATATTATGTTATATTATGTTATGTTATATTATATTATGCTATGTTATATCATGTTATATTATGTTATATTATATTATATTATATTATATTATGTTATATTATGTTTGTTATGTTATGTTATATTATATTATATTATATTATATTATATTATGTTATGTTATGTTATATTATATTATGCTATGTTATATCATGTTATATTATGTTATATTATATTATATTATGTTATGTTATGTTATGTTATATTATATTATATTATGTTTATGTTATGTTATATTATATTATGTTATGTTATGTTATATTATATTTTGTTATGTTATGTTATATTATATTATGTTATATTATGTTATGTTATATTATATTATGCTATGTTATATCATGTTATATTATGTTATATTATATTATATTATATTATATTATGTTATATTATGTTTGTTATGTTATGTTATATTATATTATGCTATGTTATATCATGTTATATTATGTTATGTTATATTATATTATATTATGTTATGTTATATTATATTATGTTATATCATGTTATATTACGTTATGTTATGTTATATTATATTATATGTTATGTTACATTATGTTATATTATATTATGTTGTTATGTTATATCATGTTATAGTATGTTATATTATATTATATTATGTTGTTATGTTATGTTATATTAATTATAATATAATATAATATAATTAATATAACATAACATAACATAACATAATATAATATAATATGTTATGTTATATGAATTATATTATATTAATTATATTATATTATATTATATTATACTATGTTATATTAATTATATTGTATATGTTATGTTATATTATGTTATATTAATTATATTATGTTATATTATGTTATGTTATATTAATTATATTATATTATATTATATTATATTATATTATGTTAATTATATTATATTATGTTATGTTAATTATATTATATTATGTTATGTTATGTTACATTAATT
>CM077168.1:1751719-1996719 GCA_039654105.1 Coreius guichenoti
ATGAGTCATTGAATCACTGGTTCACCCGATTGATTCGTTCAAACGGCTGATTCATGCAGGAATGAAGTATATGGCTCTCTTTATGAATGAGTTATTGAATCACTGGTTCACCCGATTGATTTGTTCAAACGGCTGATTCATGCAGGAATGAAGTAAATGGCTCTCTTTATGAATGAGTTATTAAATCACTGGTTCACCCGATTGATTCGTTCAAACGGCTGATTCATGCAGGAATGAAGTAAATGGCTCTCTTTATGAATGAGTCATTGAATCATTGGTTCCCCCGATTGATTTATTCAAACGGCTGATTCATGCAGGAATTAAGTAAATGTCTCTTTTTATGAATGGGCCATTTAATCGTTGTGTACTGTTGTATAAAGCGCTGTATTAATAAACATGACGTGACTGTAGAGCTGAATCTCAGAGCTGGTTCAAACATATCCACATCTCTATGATCAGATGCTTTCTGAACTGCTGTTTTCTCATCACTGGCATTTTTGTTGTGTTTATTTTGTTATTGAAAGGAAAGTGCGCAGCACATATTTACATATTCGTGCTCCGTGAGTCTGCATGCACGCGTGAATGAGAGTGTGAGTGTGATCTGAATCCAGCAGTGAGTTCCCAGAGAATAACTCTCCATATCTGGCATCACTACTGAGAGCTGTGCTTTTTCTCTCTTCGACTCAGAAACACTCTCAGAGCACCATCGTGCATTTGTTAAAAACATTAGAGGAAAGAACTCCTCATCTAAAGACAAAACTGCACATTGCACAAGCCGGTCACCTGAGAAAACAGGAGAGTGTCTCTTTAGCTCCGCCCACTGCACGCCTCCACGAGCTCGGCTGTTTTCAGAAAGAATCGGTACAGTGTATCTGTCTTTTATAAATATGATAAAACTAAAGACTCTTCTGAGATATGAAGGATCAACACTACTCTATAGATACTCAAGATTAACACGAGACTGGCAGAAACTGTGTGTGTATGTACCCTTTAAAAATGAACATATATCGATATGATGGCCAATATATCGTGCATCCCTACTAATAATGCTCATACTTTATTAATCTGTTTGTGCTACAAACCTCAAAGGTGAGATATTCATTTAAGTCACTGATATTATGTTTTTCACCTGGCGGATGATAAAACAGGCGATAAAACAAGACTTGCACAGCAATGCAGAAAACTTGGACAGAACCGTGGAATCCAGTCATAAAAAAGGAATTTACTGTATAACACAGAATTTCATGGAATTTGTTACATTTTTGAAGAGTAAATGAAAAGCAGGTCAGTACACTTGAATAAATATCTCCAAATCATCTTGCCACTTCATGAGCATTTCACCGTTTCATTTGAGAAAACCAATCATCATATCATAAACACACAGAAACTCAAAGCTCTTCACAGAAAAATAAAAGTTCAGTTTAACTCAGAAATATATTATTATTGTACAGTAGAATTTAGCAATGTAATAATAATACTAACACTAACTATTAAAACTTTATTTTTTTAAATAAAAATGTTTAATTTCATATGATTAAAAGATAAATTAAACTATAATGTTTTATGCCTTCATTTGATTGTCAGAAAAAAATAAAATACTAAACACAGAATCTCTGAAATAAAAAAAAACTTTTCTTTGAAATTCAATTTTATTTTTAAATTAATAATTTATGAATTAAATTAATTAGACATGATTTTTGATTATTAAAAACTGAATTAAAATGGAGTCCTGAAAACTTAAAACAGAAAACACAGAATTTGGTAAAAAAAAAAAAAAAAATTAATTTGAGAAAAAAAATAAAATATATATATTTATTTATTTATTTTTATTTATTTTTATTTTTTTTTTTCATAGGGCCACAAACGTAATTTGTTAAACTTTTAATAAATTGTTGTCAAATTGTATACGTTTCATGATTTCAATTAATTAGACATAAATTACAGAAATTTAATTTAACCATTAAAATGGACTCCAGAAAAAATTAACCTGATTTCATAGGGCCCTACATATGATGCCGTTTTAAAAGTGCATTATTTTGTTCATTGGGTGTAACACTAAAGTTAATATATTAACTTTAGTGTTCAAAACACATTATTGTGTATTATTACAGCACCTCAATTCCCAGTCCGTCTGAAACGCTCGGATTGAGTTCTGGTTTCTACAAAGCAGTGTTAATTTCGTTGACGAATAATTTGTCGTCACAATTTTCGTCAACGACAACGAGACTATAAATAAAAATCAGTTTTGAATGACAAAAACTATGAGGAAAATCTACTGTCATTTTCGTTAACGAATAAAAACGAGAGGAAAATGTTAGGGAGGGACGATTAGGGAAGAGATCCAGTCAGAACTGATGTCCTGTGTAACAGATGCGCTCATTTGAGTTGTAACGTGCGGATCTAACGGCGGGAAAACACGGAGCTGTTGAGCTTCTACAGGCTCACGCAACAGCGCTTCAGAGCGGCTCAATCAATGAATAACACACATTTATGACAGGTAATGTTTATGAACTAATGCTGAGGACTAACGACAATGTTTACTTTACGATGTTTATATGGTAATATGTTTTAGACGGTTGTAACAATGCATATTTTATCTCATCTGAACTGCAATAGTAAGGCATTTCAAAATAAGAGTCCCGGTGCATTTCGAGCTTGTTTATAATTAAAAGTCACGCATTATATATACGTTTTTTCCCTGGTCATTATTGATATTTTGGTTACACAATAATCTGTATTTAATTTCATTCCCATTTAATTCTTAGTCAGGAGGAAAGACTAAGAACAGTATTTGACACATTATTCAATAAAGTATCAGGGTTATAATAGTTAACTCAAACCATTAAAAAAAAAATGGCCCTAACCATGAAATATCTAGCAGGGATGAAATTTCACAATCTGTGACTTTTCCCTCTCTCTACTGTGTGTCTAATCAATAAAGAACACACACACACACACACACAATAAATATATATATATATATATATATATATATATATATAAATATATATATATATATATATATATATATATATATATATATATATATATATATATACACACATATATACACTCACCTAAAAGATTATTAGGAACACCATACTAATACTGTGTTTGACCCCCTTTCGCCTTCAGATCTGCCTTAATTCTACGTGGCATTGATTCAACAAGGTGCTGAAAGCATTCTTTAGAAATGTTGGCCCATATTGATAGGATAGCATCTTGCAGTTGATGGAGATTTGTGGGATGCACATCCAGGGCACGAAGCTCCCGTTCCACCACATCCCAAAGATGCTCTATTGGGTTGAGATCTGGTGACTGTGGGGGCCATTTTAGTACAGTGAACTCATTGTCATGTTCAAGAAACCAATTTGAAATGATTCGAGCTTTGTGACATGGTGCATTATCCTGCTGGAAGTAGCCATCAGAGGATGGGTACATGGTGGTCATAAAGGGATGGACATGGTCCGAAACAATGCTCAGGTAGGCCGTGGCATTTAAACGATGCCCAATTGGCACTAAGGGGCCTAAAGTGTGCCAAGAAAACATCCCCCACACCATTACACCACCACCACCAGCCTGCACAGTGGTAACAAGGCATGATGGATCCATGTTCTCATTCTGTTTACACCAAATTCTGACTCTACCATCTGAATGTCTCAACAGAAATCGAGACTCATCAGACCAGGCAACATTTTTCCAGTCTTCAACGGTCCAATTTTGGTGAGCTCGTGCAAATTGTAGCCTCTTTTTCCTATTTGTAGTGGAGATGAGTGGTACCCGGTGGGGTCTTCTGCTGTTGTAGCCCATCCGCCTCAAGGTTGTGCGTCTTGTGGCTTCACAAATGCTTTGCTGCATACCTCGGTTGTAACGAGTGGTTATTTCAGTCAAAGTTGCTCTTCTATCAGCTTGAATCAGTCGGCCCATTCTCCTCTGACCTCTAGCATCAACAAGGCATTTTCGCCCACAGGACTGCCGCATACTGGATGTTTTTCCCTTTTCACACCATTCTTTGTAAACTCTAGAAATGGTTGTGCGTGAAAATCCCAGTAACTGAGCAGATTGTGAAATACTCAGACCGGTCCGTCTGGCACCAACAACCATGCCACGCTCAAAATTGCTTAAATCACCTTTCTTTCCCATTCTGACATTCAGTTTGGAGTTCAGGAGATTGTCTTGACCAGGACCACACCCCTAAATGCATTGAAGCAACTGCCATGTGATTGGTTGATTAGATAATTGCATTAATGAGAAATTGAACAGGTGTTCCTAATAATCCTTTAGGTGAGTGTATATATATATATATATATATATATATATATATATATTTTTACAACATGCATTTTAGCATTTAAAATGATTGACCTGATGACATACCGAGACCATTTGACAGTTCTGTGTGAACAAACGGGCATCACGCCACTGAGCGTGTAGAATTCGCTATAAAATTCCTCACGCTTGCATCAACAAGCCCTTCGCTTTTTACTTTCACTTCCCACAGCCGAGTCTGTGTGTAGCGGTCGGACCTGGTATACAACGGCATTCGATAAGAGCAAGGAAGAGTAGGATTGGATCAAATTCTTCTTTTGTTGTTGAGCATTCATGAGCCAAAGAGTTTGGGCTGATGGTACACCGTCCTCCCCCTCCACTGCCCTTTGACACGGCCGGCTGGGTGTTTGTCTGCACTGGTGTGTCAGATTGGGCGTACAGGAACACAACAAAGAAAGTGAGCAAGACAGGTCAGCATGGGTTCAGGAGACAGAAGTACAAATGGGACAGTTTCCTCTGTTGTAACTGTGCGAGTGTGTTATCTCTACACTCCACATGGCAAGACTTGTTTAGATATGTTGCCATGTCTGGGCGGCGTCAAATACGACTCACATTCATATATTACCCCCAAGTGTGCTAAGTAAATGTTGTCATTATTTGCTCCAGTGCTGCTCTTTTTTTATTCTGTGGAACGCAAGAGGAGAATGTGACTAGTATTTATTTATTAGTCATTTATTTTATTTATTTGTCAGGGACCATGCAAAAAAAATAAATAAATAAAATAAATAAATAAATAAATAAATAAATAAATAAATGTGTGTGTGTGTATGTGTATATATATATATATATATATATATATATATATATGTGTGTATGTGTGTATATATTAGTGCTGGGCAATTGATTAATCGCATCCAAAATAAAAGTTTGTGTTTACCTAATATATGTGTGTGTACTGTGTATAATTATGTGTATATATAAATACACACACATGCATGTATATATTTAAGAATTAAATGTTATATTTATATATAAAATATATATATGTATATATATACACTCACCTAAAGGATTATTAGGAACACCATACTAATACTGTGTTTGACCCCCTTTCGCCTTCAGAACTGCCTTAATTCTACGTGGCATTGATTCAACAAGGTGCTGAAAGCATTCTTTAGAAATGTTGGCCCATATTGATAGGATAGCATCTTGCAGTTGATGGAGATTTGTGGGATGCACATCCAGGGCACGAAGCTCCCGTTCCACCACATCCCAAAGATGCTCTATTGGGTTGAGATCTGGTGACTGTGGGGGCCATTTTAGTACAGTGAACTCATTGTCATGTTCAAGAAACCAATTTGAAATGATTCGAGCTTTGTGACATGGTGCATTATCCTGCTGGAAGTAGCCATCAGAGGATGGGTACATGGTGGTCATAAAGGGATGGACATGGTCAGAAACAATGCTCAGGTAGGCCGTGGCATTTAAACGATGCCCAATTGGCACTAAGGGGCCTAAAGTGTGCCAAGAAAACATCCCCCACACCATTACACCACCACCACCAGCCTGCACAGTGGTAACAAGGCATGATGGATCCATGTTCTCATTCTGTTTACGCCAAATTCTGACTCTACCATCTGAATGTCTCAACAGAAATCGAGACTCATCAGACCAGGCAACATTTTTCCAGTCTTCAACTGTGCAATTTTGGTGAGCTCGTGCAAATTGTAGCCTCTTTTTCCTATTTGTAGTGGAGATGAGTGGTACCCGGTGGGGTCTTCTGCTGTTGTAGCCCATCCGCCTCAAGGTTGTGCGTGTTGTGGCTTCACAAATGCTTTGCTGCATACCTCGGTTGTAACGAGTGGTTATTTCAGTCAAAGTTGCTCTTCTATCAGCTTGAATCAGTCGGCCCATTCTCCTCTGACCTCTAGCATCAACAAGGCATTTTCGCCCACAGGACTGCCGCATACTGGATGTTTTTCCCTTTTCACACCATTCTTTGTAAACTCTAGAAATGGTTGTGCGTGAAAATCCCAGTAACTGAGCAGATTGTGAAATACTCAGACCGGCCCGTCTGGCACCAACAACCATGCCACGCTCAAAATTGCTTAAATCACCTTTCTTTCCCATTCTGACATTCAGTTTGGAGTTCAGGAGATTGTCTTGACCAGGACCACACCCCTAAATGCATTGAAGCAACTGCCATGTGATTGGTTGATTAGATAATTGCATTAATGAGAAATTGAACAGGTGTTCCTAATAATCCTTTAGGTGAGTGTGTATATATATATATATATATATATATATATATATATATATATATATATATATATATATATATATATACGATAAATTATATATACACTCTCAGAAAAAAAGGTACAAAAGTTGTCACTGGGGCGGTACCTTTTCAAAAAGTACACCTTTGTACCTCTAGAGTGCATATTAGTACCTAAATGGTACATATTAGAACCTTTGTGAAGGGTACCGCCCCAGTGACAGCTTTTGTACCTTTTTTTCTGAGAGTGTATATGATAAATTATATATATATATATATATATATATATATATACAGTATATACATGCAGATATGTCTTAAATATATACATGAAGGAGTGTGTATTGAATTGAAAGCATTTATTGCCATTGTATTTGCATATAACGAAACTGCTCCTGAATGATGTTTGAGAGACATACCCACAACAAGAAATAAACTCTAGACTATACAGTACAGTTACAGACTTAATAATAATAATTATACACCGTACACACACATATATTATGTAAATCAATCGGGTGAACCAGTGATTCAATGACTTGCTCATTTAGACATTTACCGCCACCTACTGGCACTTTAAGTTTCTTTTTTAGAGTATTATTTTATTAAAAAATAATTTCATATTTTGGGATATGAAAAATTCTAATGTTGTTATTTACATTTACTCACCCTCAAAAACCTGTATGATTTTATTTCTTTTTGCGGAGCTTAAAAGAAGATATTTTGAAGGATGTTGGTAACCAAACTGTCTTGGTCTGTAAATATATCTAAAATACCAATTCAGATGCAGCTTTTGATCATGGCTTTTGTAGCCTAAATGTTTTTGTGTAATAGGGGTGTAACGATACATCGTTAATCGAGATATCGCGATATAAAAATGCTACGATATGTATCGTTGATGTAAACCAGTGGATAACTTATAATTCATTAATTTTATTATTAATATGTTAAATAATAAAAGATAAATTATATCAATTAAAAAAAAAAAAGCATTGCGTCATCGCGCTGAACGGACTGAACGGCGGCTCGCTTCATGAACTCCGGATACGCAAACCACACCTTTCAGTTGGATAAAGAAAACCAGTGTCGCTAAAAAGTTCTGATGGATGACGGTTGTGATGAAGGTAAAGACGATTACAGTGACATACATTAGGCACGCGCGTTATTATTGATGCGCGCGCTCTCAGCTCACTGATCGCTAACAAAGTATTTCTGCATGAACACAGTTCAAAATATTCGTGTAGTTGTCAAAATTAATTTACTGTGAGTGTTTTGGAGAAGTTTGTGAGGATCAGTGGTGTTTATACACACGGGCATCAGCTCCAAACATAGACACGACTGCTTGTTCTGACAGAGGAACTGTTCACTGATGACATCGACCCACCTTCAGATCGCTAAGTTTCCACACATTCAGAATTATTTTATTTTTGCATTTGTATTTTAGTAATAAAAAGGCAGGGGTTGGGGGGTCCTCGGAGAGGAGGGGGTCCTTCGAGGAAAAAAGGTTGGGAACCACTGATGTAAACGATATGATTTGTGATACAGAGTTGTTTTATCCAAGGCTCAGCTTACTGTATTTATAAGGTATAATTCACCCAAAAAAGTAAATTCTGTCATCATGTACTCACCGTCGTTTAACTTCCAAACACAAATTAAGAGATTTTTTTTATGAAACCTGAGAGATTTCTGTCCCTCCATTTAAAAAATCCCAAAAAATGTCATAAAGGCATCGTACAAATAACTAATCGTGTGTGTAACCCAAATCCAAGTCTTCTGAAGAGACGCGATGGCTTTATATGATGAACAGATTTACTGTGGTAAACACAGACGCTCAATGATTGTGTGACGCGCGAAAACAACACGAGTGTGAGTAAATGCAGAATTAAAATTTTTGGATGAGCCAAACATTTGCAGTTTGGGAATGGTCATTTCGACACGCTTTCTTGCGATTAGAACTGTGATCGATTGCATTGATCATCTGAAAGGGAAAGCGCAAACATCATTTAAATCACCAGATCACATTTAGTTTTAGTAGTATGATTATTCAGAGTGTTTTAGATGGTTTATTCTTATATGTAGTGCATTAATGGCAGGAGAGGCCGGACATAGCGAGCACAGGGAGAGTGTGTGTGTGTGTGTGTGTGTGTGTGCGGCTTCAGAGATCCAATGCCTGCATTGAAAGCGCGAGTAATACGTGAAGGGAAAAAGTAAAGTTTACGGAGTTTCAGTGACATTACTACATTAAACGACTACATATAATGTATAGTAATGCAATGGGGGAATATTTGTGGGTCCTGATAATAACAACAATAATTTTATAATATTTTAATAATAATAAAAAAGTGAAAAAAAAAAATTCTTTCTATTTTGGCTTAAAATATCGTAGTATCGCGATTTGTATCGAATCGTGACGAGTGTATCGTTACACCCCTAATGTGTAATAAATTCTATGTTGAATCAAATAAAAACTTTCTAAAGCTACTTTTTTCATTTCTATTTGATGCTTTTCTCATTTAACACAATAATGACTTTATATTATATTTTGGGGGGGTGATTTCTCAGCCGAATTGAATGTTGATGTGCAGTTAGTTTGTGATTAATTCGATTAATTAATCGGCACATCATGCAATTAATTAGAGGACATCCCTAGTGTATACATGCATATTATAATGGTTTGCCTTCAAAACCTGGTGTTGTGCATCAACAGAGCATGTTTTGTATTTTTATTTTCATCATGGACAATTAAAAAAATTAAGGCTGTGAGACCATGACTAAATTGTGAGGGTCTTTAACATTTCTAAAACTAGAAAAAAGCATATAAAATATAAAATGAATCTCTCTTGCTATTATCGCTAATATACCATTATTACTTCATAATCCTAACAAAGGAATTGCCATTGATTCACAAAATTTTCCAGACCTGTCATGACGTACAATAGCAGAAATTGCACACAACAATTGTTAAAAAGTGGATTCGTTTGACACAGTAAATGAGGCCTATGACAAAGTTTCGCTTTATGAATCACTATGACTGCGACTTGTCTTTTTCTCACAATTTTATAACCGTGTTTCTGTCTAGGGGAAGTTTTGAGAGGAAGTATGTGCCTGCAAAGCGCTAACATGCTAATTATAGGCTGAAAAACAGTTTCATAAAGGCTGGCATCCTCTCCTGCCAAGAGACAGTTAGAGTTTCAGAGTATGCCTGGTCCGGAGGTCGTGATAGCTGATGATT
This sequence comes from Coreius guichenoti, assembly GCA_039654105.1. Lineage (NCBI taxonomy): Eukaryota > Metazoa > Chordata > Actinopteri > Cypriniformes > Gobionidae > Coreius > Coreius guichenoti. The sequence goes on from CM077168.1 coordinate 1,761,499, forward strand.
TGTGGGCTGTTGTTTCATGTTTCCATGGCAGGAGTCATGTGATGCTCTTTAATGTTTTCCTTTTCCTTTGTATCTGTCTGTACATACAATCTGCAAAGCTACAAAGCTCATAGTCTCCCACAGAAGGGATTTATTCTGTCTATCAGAGTCCAAACGTCTACGTCACAATATGAAATATTAGCATCACAAAGGCATTTGCAAAGAGAGAAGACGAGGCTTCAGTGAACTGTAGTGTGTGTTTGGATGCGACAGCACATCCAGTCTGGCCAATCAGAGCGCACTGGGCGTTTGGGGGAGGGGCTTTGTAGCAGTGTTAATTTTGACAGCAAATTTTGATTTAGTTTTAGTCATAGTCTTTTGACTAAAATGCCATTTTAGTTTTAGTCATATTTTAGTCACCTGAATTGTTTTTAAATTGTAACACATTAATTAATCATTTAAGCATTACATAACCGACTTTACTTGAATACACGTCAAAACTGACATTGTGTGTGATTTCCCAAGGAGCACATATGCTCCTAAACTGAAAAATGTTGGAGCGCATTTATAAAATTGTGGGGTGCAATGGAAAAAAATACACTTTATAAAACAGACTTTGTGATATTTTAGTATCATTGAGGTACTATTACTTTTTGTTAATATTTTTGGTTAGATTTGAATTTTTTTTTTGTATTTTTTTGTTTTTATACTTTTTTTTATTTCTGTTTTAGTTAGTATATCAGGTTAAGCTAAAGCTTCAAATAAGTTTACTTATTTTTTAATTTCAGTTAACATTTAATTTCAAGTAATGATTTTTTTCCCAAATTCCGTTTTTTCAGTAAAAAAAAATTTGGATTAAATTTTAGTAATCAAAAAGCATGTCTAATTAATTGAATTCAGAAAAACAATTTTGTACACTGTGTTGTGTATTTAAATTTTTCTGGCAATCAAATGAAGGCATAAAACATTAATTTAAATTTAAATTAAACTTTTTTGTCAAACAAATATGCTGCACAATAGAGCTTTACTGTTAAAATTAAAGCAGGGAAGAAAAATTGTGATTATTCCTTAAATAAAGTTGTAATAATTTATTATTATTATTATTACATTAGTGTTAGTATTATTATTACATTGAGACGTAGCTAAATTCTACTGTACAACGGTAATATATTTCTGTCAAGTTAAACAGAACTTTTATTTTGACGGGTTTCCGTGAAGCCCTTTGAGTTTCTGTGTGTTTATGATATTATGACGATAGTTTTTCTCAAATGAAATGGTAAAACGCTGATGAAGTGACTCTCAGAGCGGCTCTGGAGATGAAGTTCATGTGTTCACGTCCTCGTGTGAGATGGCAGAGGTGGAAACACGCGACCCGACACGACACGATTCTGTGTGTGTGTGTGTGAGGTAAATTAAACCGCGCGTCTGCGCCATTCATTTACACAGAGACACGCAGGATTCGTATTTAAATAGTCTTTTTGCGGTTTAATATTCACAGACGTTCACTATATCACCAGATGCGTTCTCAGGTACCGAAATTTGGCACCGATTGATTTCATGTGAATTGGTACTCGGTAGTACCGACGTAATTCGGTCGGTGCCCTTAAAAGTACAGAGTTCCAACCCTACATTCGCTATTTACATGCGAGTGGAAAGACTGAACGCTTCTCCAGAGAGGAATCCTTTTATTTTTAATATTTAAATGTGTGTGTGCTGCTGCGCGTCCCTGTGTGTGTAATAATCAGAGTGTACGCGCGTTGTGCACCGCCTATAGGCTCATATTACTAACACACCCTTTAAATAACACAAAAAATACTGCGCTATTGACTTTAGAGCAGGTGTGTGTTGGTCAATGGCGCAGTCGTTTCAGTTCCTCACAATAGCAACGCTCCAACAACGCTCCTGAACACACACCTGGTTTAGACCAGACGCCCATGGGTGAACAGATGCGCCAGTGCATTTGATGTTTAAACAACGTGGAGCTGGACGTGAACATGAGAACTGCGTCGGGCTGAAACTAGCGAAAAACACTTGCGTTGCGCCTGCCGTCACATTGCGCCGGATGTATGATAGGGCCCAATATCACAGATATCACCTAGCGTAATATAAGTAAAATGTTCCCAAGCAAACAGTTGGTAATAAAATGCTTAATCAACTGTTAAACACTGTGTAAGCCTGTTTAGACCCTCGTCAAAAGGTAAATTAGTGAGACCGTGACAGGTGCAGACCTCTAACATAGTTTGGCAGAGCGGCCTCAGTACAGCCCTGCTCCTCTGGCACGGTCCACATTTATCCGTTTACCGGTCTGATGCTGCCCACAGCGGGAAGCTAAATTCCACTTTAATGGCCACAACCCACAAACAGGATAATGTTTCACTGCTATTTCAGCAATAAAACTGGAAGGACAGCCTGAGCTACAAGATTTGTCCTTACATGTTTGATTTGGGACTTTCAGACTCAGGATTTGATGGTGTCTCCATTCAGTAGAGGCTTACCTCATATTTAACACCATTTTAAATGTTATAAAAATAGTTATTTCTTTGAAATTCACTGAAAAGCATATGATATTCTAAAAGATGACACTCTAAAAAATGCTGGGTTGTTTTAACCCAATTTTGGGTCAAATATAGACAAACCCAACCGTTGGGTTAAAAATTTAATATTCCATATTTGACAGCCCATATGAAACAGCCCAGCATTTTTTAGAGTGTAGGTTTCATGATGGGACATGCAGATGAAATCTGAAGTGAGAACACGCTTTTAAATGAAACTTTGGCAAGATTACATACAGATTCTAGCCATTTTCAGGCTCATGTAGACGTTTGGGCTGTGCTGGTGTCTCGTCATCCTATATTAAACTTTTACAAAGCAGAGCAGACCAACTGTTTTCACTTCCAGAAACAGCGCAAGTACCTTTTAAAGTCTCCGTTAGACTGAGAAACGCCACCACAAGCTCTCAGACGTTAATTACAGGCAACACAAAAGCTTGGGCTATATTTTCTTGCCGAAATTGGCTGAGAGGGGGAAAAAAAGAGATATGTCACGCCATATTATTGTATTTATGAGAATTAAATATTAAAAAAGATCAGGAGAAAGATCACTGTAAAAAAAAAATGGTGTTTCAATTTAAAAAAGTAAGTGTTTGTGCTGCTTTAAAATTTTAAGTTTAGTCAACTTGAAATGTGAAGATGTACTAAGTGACAACTTGGATATTTGAGTTGACTAAACTTATAGGGATAGTTCATGACATTCTTCTTTCAGATGAATACAGATGGAGGTCCACCGGAAGCTAGATGTTTTACTTTATAACGTGTTAAATATGGATTTTTTCTTACACAAACCCACCGAAGGGTTTCAATAAAAGGGTTTTAATAAAAGCCCTTCAGAAGGCTTTTATTAACCCCCGGAGCCGTGCGGAGCACTTTTATGATGGATGGATGCACTTTTATAATGGATGGATGCACTTTTATGATGGATGGATGCACTTTTATAATGGATGGATGCACTTTTATAATGGATAGATGCACTTATGATGGATGGATGCACTTTTATGATGGATGGATGCACTTTTATGATGGATAGATGCACTTTTATGATGGATGGATGCACTTTTATAATGGATGGATGCACTTTTATGATGGATAGATGCACTTATGATGGATGGATGCACTTTTATAATGGATGGATGCACTTTTATGATGGATGGATGCACTTTTATGGGCTTCAAATTTTGGACTCCCATTCACTGCCATTATAAAGCTTGGATTAGCCAGGACATGTTTTAATATAACTCCGATTGTGTTCGTCTGAAAGAAGAATGTCATAAACACCTAGGATGGCTTGAGGGGGAGTAAATCATGGGGTAATTTTCATTTTTGGGTGAACTATCCCTTTAAGATTTGAAAGCAGCACAAACACTTACATTTTTAAGTTGAAACAAGACATTTTACAGTGATTCCACATTTGCATACTTGACTTGGGTGGGCCTAGTGACAATAAATTCAAACAAGTGCTCTTGAGTCAAAAACATGTTCATTCATATAATAATTATTCACAAAGGGAAACATTTTCCAACCAATTCAAGTTCAAATTCTTTATCTAGATTATGATAACCTACTTGTGACCTAGTAACGTGGGTTTGTTCCCAATGGCATGGAAGATCCAGATGACCAACTAGATTTGCCCAAATGAACACTAGATTTACTAGAAGACATGCACTGGCTTGGATGTAATGCAATGCAATGTGATTGACTTGACTTTCCATTTTCAGATGAATTGGACGTAATATCAACTGCAATGATTTAAAGGGTTAGTTCACAAAAAAAAAATGTAAATTCAGAAAGGCAGTAAAGACATCGTTAAAATCGTCCATGTGACTCCAGTGGTTCAACCTTAAATGTTATGAAGCGAAATTGTTGAATAAAGTCGTAATTTTTGTTTGTTTTTGCGCACTGAAGTATTCTCGTGGCTTCATCACATTAAGGTTGAACCACTGGAGTCACATGGACGATTTTAACGATGTCTTCACTGCCTTTCTCGACCTTCTGTGTTATTAAATAGGGTCAGAGAGCTCTCGGATTTCATCAGAAATATCTTCATTTGTGTCTGAAGATGAACGAAGGCCTGACGGGTTTGGAACGACATGAGGAATTAATGACAGGATTTTAATTTTTGGGTGAAATAACCCTTTAATATCTCTCACTTGATTCATTATTTGATGAGTCAACATATGACATTTTTACACAAATATGGAACCATATTTATTACTGAGACAATGCATTAAATGTTGAGCTCTACTGTGTATTATTGAATAATGCATATTGTTTCACACACTATTTTTTCAAATAGTAGTCAGTCATAAGCGGTGTACTAGTAGTTGCAACACAGGCTCATTGGATAAACACTTCTATATACAACTCACTGCCGTCTCCAGCTGAAATGAACACTAGAGGCAGTAAAACACAAGCACTTTCAATACCTTTCATACAAAATTATGATTACACAGGCAGATTATTGATTCATAAAGACTTCTTTTCATGTGTTTCCTTGCACAATACTGTATTATGACCTCAAAACACTTTTCCCGCATGATTTGTGAACTACACATGTTGAGGTGTGCGTCATAGAAGCAGCTCTATGTGTGTGTGTGTGTGTGTGTGTGTGTTCTGGTGTAGTAAACTTGCTCGGCAGTGCTGTCGTGAAGCGCTCGTGTACGAGTCTCGCCATAAAAGAGCTCAAAGACCTGAAGACGCAGCTCAGATGGCATGTTGCTTCAGAAAATGTGTTTTTATGTCACGTTTGCTTTTGTTAACACTATCGGGTGTGTTTAGGGTTTGGTGTCATTTTATTTTCAAACATGATTAACCTTTTAGCGCCACTCACTGGACATTTCCCTTTGAAACTGTTGGGAAACGTGCAAGACGTGACGTAATATATGTCAGGTACGTTTTTCCAGTGAGCCTGGGTTGCGTATTTCATTCCCAGCACATCCAGATTCCAGACACACCCGATTCAGGTCAGCGAACCCTTAGATAAGCGAGGCGTTCAGTGCTGGAGGGCAATTGAGAAACACCATTCTAATGGAGGAACGAGAAATATTTAGGCTAAACACTGCATGAATACCTCACTTTCTGTCCACAATGTCTGTAGCTAAAGAAAAGTGGGATTTGTAGCATATTAGAAAGATTTCTGAAGTATCATGTGACACTGAAGACTGATAAATTCAGCTTTGAACACAGGAATAAATTACACTTTACAATATAGTCACATTGAAAATCCGCTATTTTAAATCGTAATGATATTTCACAATGATAATGTTAAAGGATTAGTTCACTTCAAAATGAAAATTTCCTGATAATTTCCTCACCCCATCTTATCCAAGATGTTCATGTCTTTCTTTCTTCAGTCGAAAAGAAATTTAGTTTTTTGAGGAAAACATTCCAGGATTTTTCTCCACATAATGGACTTCAATGGGAACCAACGGTTGAAGGTCCAAATCAATGCAGTTTCAGAGGAAGGGCTTCAGAGGCTCTGCACGATCCCAGACGAGGAATAGGGTCTTATCTAGACAAACCATCGGCCATTTTAAAAAAAATAATATGTATATACTTTTTAACCTAAACTGCTCATCTTGCGCTGCTCTGCGGTGCGACACGGATTACGTAATCACGTCGGAAAGGTCACGCTAGACGTAGGTGGAAGTACCGCCCCCGTGTTTACTCGTGCGAAGACTAATACAAACGCCCTTTAGCAAAAAAAAAAAGGTAAAACAATGATGTCGGACGATTTTGAAGTTGAAGATGGAGTGTTTTTTGGTAAAGGCCGTTTGTATTAGTCCTCGCACGTTCGCTTGGGGTGGTACTACATTTCTTTTCGACTGAAGAAAGAAAGACACGAACATCTTGGATGAGATGGGGGTGAGTAAATTATCAGGAAATTTTCATTTTGAAGTGAACTAATCCTTTAATGATGATGATCTTCATTTCAGGTGTAAACCAATCAAATTTAATTCGGATCGAGTTTGCATGAAAGCTTTTCAGTACGATTGAGCCATCAATCTGATTACTAATGGATTATTTCGTTGCAAGTAAGACCTGAGAGTAACTATTGCTGCATAAGCATGTACTATACTTTAAGAATTGCAGATTCCCAGTTGTAACTGAGCTCCAGAATCACTCCAAGAGTGTGTTTCTGTGTGGAACATCCTGTACACAGGTGAAGGAAACAAACAATCATGTGTATTCTGTCCAGGAGGTCTACAGGCTACATTCACTTGCGTCACATGCAGAAATGACTGCACACACACACTTAACAATGGGCCTTAAACAAAGTGACCTTTCAATTGTTGGTGGAAGCCATGAGCCACTGCACTCTCTCAGCACGACGCGCATCCTGTTTTGATGGAAAATGGTCACTTTTCCAATTGTCGGGTGGTAACGGCAATAGCGTTCTGAGTTGCGTCCCTCATCTGGGATTATAAAACAAACAGCCCAGTCAGGGGTGATCTGTCCATTTTTATGGGGGTGAGGGGTTTCGTTGCTCTGATGGGCAGTGCAAAGAAAGAGGAAACAGCATCCGGTTAGAGGACACAGATCATCTACGAATAAGTGTCATTTCAGACTGATCTAAGATATGTGCCCGGGAGCTTATTCAGCCCCAAATGAGGAACTGATCTGCCATTTACAAATATAACATCATGCCCTAACAAGGCATGGCGAGTGATTTCAGCGACGATGAAATGATGAAATTTGGCACACAAATAGAAAACAGTCTGAACAATAACCACAGCAATTTTGAAGTCTCAATCCCTGTAGCGCCACCAACTGTCCAAAGTTGCACTTAAATTTATGCTAATAAATTTTGAACCATAAGGGCTAGAAACAAAATTCCTAAACGGTTTGTCCGATTTACACCAAAATTGGTACAGATCATCATCTGACCATGCTGGCAAAAATATATTAAAATCTTTATTATAGACCCAACCATTCTTGAATAACGCGAAAATGAATTTGACAAAGAGCACGCCAAAATGGACACAAAGCTATATCTCCGCAACGCTTTAGCGTATTGAGACGAATCTTGATACATGTCATCACAAGCATGACCTGAGGCTACTTGCAGCGTTTCACCACAGCGCCACCTACTGGTCATGAGATATGAAAAATGGCTTTTTATGCTTTTAACTTCTTAAAAAAAATGATAAAACTGGTTTCTTTTGATTCAGTCCCAGGATACCATTTTTCCAATTTCAGCCATTTTGAATTTTACCATAAAATGCTGTATTTTACGAATGCATTAGCTACGAAACTCAGTATGTGTCATCGGCACCATGCCTGGAAGGTATTTAAAAAGTACCGTTCTAATATCATAATATTTTAATTAAACTGGTCTTGATAGATTTCTTGAGTTATACCGAGAACAATGATACCAATCATGCCATATTTGTTTGAAATTGCTGTCCGCAATTTTGATTTGCTTTGAAAACCTACTTTTTCGAACTCCCTTTCGACCGTTGGTCTGATTCTCACCAAAATCGGCTCAGATCCTCTTCAGACTATGGCGGCAAAAAGTTATTAAAAGCATTTTGATTGACCAAACTGTTTTCAAATAAAGCATCATTGAAAATAACTGCTTGATTGCCACCAAACTTTGCACGTGTCATTGTCTCCTCAGACTGACCGTACAACATCAATTTGGTAACAGCGCCACCTATTGGTCAAAATTGATAAGCAATTAAATCATATTAAAAGTGATTGTATTTGTGATTTTTCAGCCATTTTGACTAAAATAACCTAAAAATGTGTTTAATTAGTTGCAGTTGGTCTGATGCTCCCAGCTGTGCTTGCATAACTCATGCCTTTTTTGAGCTTGGCCCCATTAATTATTAATAACATGTATTATTGCGCTCCAGAACGAGTTCAGCAAGACTAGATTAGCAAAATAGATTTTATTTATTCCATTCTAGATGGCTGGGAATAGACTTTGCATTTGGTTTGACTAATCAGGACAAAAACTTAGATTAACACAGAAGAGCACCTAGAAAATAATCTTCATTTGCATTATGAAGTTAGGAATGCAAAATACATGAACTCTGGCACATTCAGGAATATATTAATGTGGTCAGAACAGACTACAATCACCTAATCAACAAAAACGAGGCAAATCATTAGCATATTAATCTGCTGCTATTTAGCAACAATAAACACATACTTAATCTTTGCCTGATGGAAACTTCAGGGTCTAAGAATGAGTCAACTTAATAAACTTACTAACTCATTAATCAGCCAGTTGATTACAACAGCAATACAACATTAATGAAATATTAAAAGTGTTGAATGAATCTCACAAAGAAATGTCAGGATGATATTTCACTACAAAAAAACTGAAGAAAAAAAAAAAGTTTAAATTAAATTCATATTAATTTATTCAAATAAATTATATTAATTCACTACATAAATATAATACTGTATAATAATGTATTATAAAATAAATTACATAAATGTACAAGTTTAATTCATGTCTTGTATTTTCTTTTTTTTAATGATAAGAATTTGGCAGACAATGCAACTATTCTTAAGGATCAAAAAAAATGTATGGTTCATTTTCTTTATGTTTTTTTTTCCAGGAGATTTTCCCATGTAGACTAACTCACACCCATTACAGTACAGGGCGCGCAAAATTTCAAAATCGCTGGTAGCCCTTCGGGCAGGCACTCTTCAGATTTTGGTAGTAATGAATTTAACTAGCCCGAATAATGTATGTAGAAAACTGAATAGGAGTCGAAACATCAATCAAAACCTTTTTCAAAGTCACAAATATCAACAATGGTATATATAAAATTACAATCATCAGTACAAATGGATTTTGTTCTACATTTGGTTCTACCTGAACTGAAATTTCTATTAATTTCTGTCTTGACCTGTCTTTTTTGCCTGTGTAGAACTGAAACACCAACTTAAATCTATGTGCCTCTTAACACACACGCACGCATGTACACACACACACAGCGACTTTCGCAGTTTTCCCCACTGTAGGCTTATAGGCTTTATTAATTTATTGTCATACACATAGAGCGCTTTACGGCTGTTACACATCACATAGGCTACCCAACACTTGATTCATCTGTTAAACTATTTCACTAAAACACTCCCACGTTACTTGACTTTCCTTCCTTTTGTTTTTAATTTGGTAAATTCTGCAAATTAGTCCCTGAAGAAAAAAAAAGAAAAAAAAAAAGTTTTAAACATGTTAATATTTCCCATCATTATGTTGGAAAATTCTTATCAGAATAATTTCTGTTAAGTCAGTGTATATTTTTAGGTAAAACTGTTAAGTTATTAAGCAATATCTCATGTAGGGTTTTTCCTTTGTGTTTTATATCCTGTCCACTAGGAGGCGCTCATATGTTATCTTTGGTTTGTTTTCCGTGAAGAGAAAATGAAAGTGACGCACATTTGTTGCGTTTTACAGTGAAATAAGAGTTCCGTGTCTCCTCCACCCTCATTTAATTACAATGTTATATTTTATTATTTGGTCCGCCTGGCCCGCGGATATACCCATGATCCGCTCATCACGAACACACTCAAACACACACACATCGGCTAATCTTCACTGCGGACAAATAAGCATGATCAAAAACATCCGGGATCAGATAACAAGTCAAGAGAGTCAACAACGCAAAGCAAGAAAGGAATTTTATTCACTATTTAAAATAGCCCGTCGGGCAGGGCCGTGATACGTTTTGTTTGCCCGGCTGGAAGATACCATAGCCCCGGGACGTCGGGCTAGCGATTTTGCGAGCCCTGCAGTACATCAGACTCTGTTCTTCTAGGCAACGGTCCATGCAAAATACACAAACACAACATGTTATGACAAGAATATCTATTATGCAAAGTCACATTGCACCATCACATCTAGGTATTTGCCTAGGTATACAAAGTAAGAGCATTTTCTCTGGTCTGGTCATAAGCAGCACTTGGAGACTAGAGAACTGTTTAATGCCTTTCCCTGAAGCTATATGAATATCTTATAAATTGTTAAAGAGGATGAACCACAAATCTGCAGAGCTCTGTAAGTTAGAAAGTTTGTCAGCGCAGATACACAGAGTGATAAACAGGACCTCTCTGGTTATACTCGCACCGCTCCAAGCGGGATTCGAACTGGCATCTCCGGCATGGGAGGTGGGAGCGCTAACAAAGACGCTAAAGACTGCAGCCTCTAGTCAGTCGTATTGACCTATAGGTTTACTCACATAGCTCTTACCAGCTGGCCTCTGTTACACTAATGATGACACTGTGATCCCATCCGGGTCACGGCACCAATTTAACTAGTCCTAAACATGGGAGGTGGGTGCGCTAACAAGGACGCTAAAGACCACAGCCTCTAGCTCTTGAGTCCAATGAACGAGGTTTACTCGCACAGCTCTTACTAGCTGGCCTCCATTACACACACTCCCATCCGGGTCACGGCACCAATTTAACTAGTCCCAATCGCACCTGCTCCAAGTGGGATTTGAACCAGCGTTTCCGGCATGGGAGGCGGGTGTGCTAATAAGGATGCTAAAGACCACAGCCTATAACGTCAGTCCTATTGTGACTCTTGAGGTCAGGACAGTGAGGTTTACTCGCACAGCTCTTACTAGATGGCCTACGTTACACTCACCCCTCTAAACGTCACTCCCATCCGGGTCACGACACCAATACAACTGGTCCTAATCGCACCTGCTCCAAGCGGGATTCGAACCGGCGTCTCTGACATGGGAAGTGGGTGCGCTAACAAGGACGCTAAAGGCCACAGCCTCTAGCTCTTGAGGCCAATGAATGAGGTTTACTCGCACAGCTCTTACTAGCTGGCCTCCATTACACACACTCCCATCCGGGTCACGACACCAATACAACTGGTCCTAATCGCACCTGCTCCAAGTGGGATTCGAACCGGCGTCTCTGACATGGGAAGTGGGTGCGCTAACAAGAACGCTAAAGACCACAGCCTCTAGCTCTTGAGGCCAATGAATGAGGTTTACTCGCACAGCTCTTACTAGCTGGCCTCCGTTACACACACTCCCATCCGGGTCATGACACCAGTGTAACTTGGCCTAATCACACCTGTTCTGATCGGGATTCGAACTGGCGTCTACGGCATGGGAGGCGGGTGTGCTAACAAGAATGCTAAAGATCACAGCATCTAGTGTCAGTCCTATTGTGGTTCTTGAGGTCAGGGCAGTGAGGTTTACTCGCACAGCTCTTACTAGATGGCCTACGTTACACTCACCCCCTTAAACCTCACTCCCATCCGGGTCATGGCACCAATACAGCTGGTCCTAATCACACCTGCTCCAAGCAGGATTCGAACAGGCGTCTCCGCCATGGGAGACGGGTGCGCTAACAAGGACGATAAAGACCGCAGCCTCTAGTTAATCTAGCTCTTACTAGCTGACCTCCATTACATAAGCATATCACAGAGAAAAAGAAAACACACCAGCACATTGGCTACATGTTAACTGGGTATTTGTGGTCTACTAAAACCCAACTGGGTGTTTTTAAACATTTACAACTAAAAGCCACAATTTACACCTACTGTTGCTCTGTACAACCTACAGCCTTGTCAGAATGTGATGAATGTACAAAAATGCCATCCAATTGCCAGTGGATTTTCTTTGAGCCCCATCTCCCAGAGTTATCAATTAAAGAAAGAATCATGGCAGATGTTCATTAGTATTCTTGATAAACTGTGGCTTTTGACTGTACAATTTAGATTGCAAGCATTTTGTGTACTGTTAATGAAGAAAAGAGATTAAGCTTGCCAGAAAATAATTACTCATTTAGCTGATTTATGAGGCGACAGGCAAGTACTCATCCCTTGAGTGGGTATTCCCGTAAAATACATGGACAAAGTATCAATTACACCTAATGTGCATCTTTTGCTCATTCATTTGTTGCAGAGGCGCTAAAAAGCTTCCTGTGTTTGACGGGAAGTGAAAAAGGCCAATTCGTTCATCTCATTCAGACCAAAATAACTTCACATCACATCACAACATAATTTTGATCTCCATGTAGGAACTTCCCCGGAGAACTTCGAAAGCAGTCGGTGTAAACCAGAACAGAAGGAAATCACTCAATACGGCCCAAAATGCAAATGGGCTCTGCAGCTTTGGGGGTGTAAAATGTAAAGCAGTGTATTTGTCTATGTCTGCTTTCTATACACAGTGATTAAAGTCATCATATGAACGATTACAAGTCTTTATGGATCTAAAGGATACATATAAACTGCGTCCCAATTCAGAGGCTGAATGCGTCACAGCGATGGCTATCCCAATTCGAAGGCTTCAAATGCGGCCTACAAATTTAGTATCGGTGCATCTGTAATCCACGCTGATTGGTCTCGATCACACCAACACTAAACAGCGCTGTGAGATCCAGTCAGAAGCGCTTCAAATTCAGAGAAGAACACAAATGTCTCTATGATTTAAACTAGTTTACACCCAGATGAAACGGTGCAGACAAACAGGAGAAATAGTGTGCGCAATGACACAGTCAGAAGGCTTTTCAATCTACATATCACCATGGATTTACTGTAGTAACACTAACTGCACCATGGTATTGTGGCAGAAATGTTATTATATTATTAATGTAGACATGTATTAAATGAGTAATAGAATATAATTACACAGTACTCCAGACTGCGACCAAATGGTGGCATTTTGCGACCTTTTTTCCTACTGGTGCGACAATTTTGTTAGAGGTCACACTGGTTGCCCAAATGATAAGAGCTGCCATTTCTGTTACATATGAGAAACATCAAACGGCAAACGAAAGCGGAACGGAACCGCACTACTCGTTTGAGCTGCGCTGGGATGACCGTTCATCAGCTCAGAGCAATAATAGACAGCGCAGCGCGAGCTCACACACTGGCCGATCTCGATCACCCCACACCGTTACTACACAGCGCCGGAAGATCCAGTGAGAAAGAGTTTGAATTCACCACAGAATTAATAACATCGAGATCTAGTGGAAGCGTTCGGCGCAGAATTCTCTGTTTTAAACCACAGATATCAGATCAAACAGAGCTGACGTGGAGACCAGGAGAAACATTGAGCCATGAGCGAAGATCAGGAGTTTCAGTCACAAATCACCAACATTCACCATGATTTACTGTAGTAACACCACATGATTTACTGTAGTGACGCCACATGATTTACTGTAGCGACGCCACATGGTTTACTGTAGTGACGCCACATGATTTACTGTAGTGACGCCACATGGTTTACTGTAGTTACGCCACATGGTTTACTGTAGTGACGCCACATGGTTTACTGTAGTGACGCCACATGGTTTACTGTAGTGACGCCACATGGTTTACTGTAGTGACGCCACATGGTTTACTGTAGTGACGCCACATGATTTACTGTAGTGACGCCACATGATTTACTGTAGTGACGCCACATGGTTTACTGTAGTTACGCCACATGGTTTACTGTAGTGACGCCACATGGTTTACTGTAGTGACGCCACATGATTTACTGTAGTGACGCCACATGATTTACTGTAGCGACGCCACATGGTTTACTGTAGTGACGCCACATGATTTACTGTAGTGACGCCACATGATTTACTGTAGCGACGCCACATGGTTTACTGTAGTGACGCCACATGATTTACTGTAGTGACGCCACATGGTTTACTGTAGTTACGCCACATGATGATTTACTGTAGTGACGCCACATGATGATTTACTGTAGTGACGCCACATAATTTACTGTAGTTACGCCACATGGTTTACTGTAGTGACGCCACATGATGATTTACTGTAGTGACGCCACATGATTTACTGTAGTTACGCCACATGGTTTACTGTAGTGACGCCACATGATGATTTACTGTAGTGACGCCACATGGTTTACTGTAGTGACGCCACATGATGATTTACTGTAGTTACGCCACATGGTTTACTGTAGTGACGCCACATGATGATTTACTGTAGTGACGCCACATGATGATTTACTGTAGTGACGCCACATGATGATTTACTGTAGTGACGCCACATGATGATTTACTGTAGTGACGCCACATGGTTTACTGTAGTTACGCCACATGGTTTACTGTAGTGACGCCACATGGTTTACTGTAGTGACGCCACATGGTTTACTGTAGTGACGCCACATGGTTTACTGTAGTGACGCCACATGGTTTACTGTAGTGACGCCACATGATGATTTACTGTAGTTACGCCACATGGTTTACTGTAGTGACGCCACATGGTTTACTGTAGTGACGCCACATGATGATTTACTGTAGTGACGCCACATGATGATTTACTGTAGTGACGCCACATGATTTACTGTAGTGACGCCACATGGTTTACTGTAGTGACGCCACATGGTTTACTGTAGTGACGCCACATGATGATTTACTGTAGTTACGCCACATGGTTTACTGTAGTGACGCCACATGGTTTACTGTAGTGACGCCACATGGTTTACTGTAGTTACGCCACATGGTTTACTGTAGTTACGCCACATGGTTTACTGTAGTGACGCCACATGGTTTACTGTAGTGACGCCACATGATGATTTACTGTAGTGACGCCACATGATTTACGCCACATGGTTTACTGTAGTGACGCCACATGGTTTACTGTAGTGACGCCACATGATGATTTACTGTAGTGACGCCACATGGTTTACTGTAGTGACGCCACATGGTTTACTGTAGTGACGCCACATGGTTTACTGTAGTGACGCCACATGGTTTACTGTAGTGACGCCACATGGTTTACTGTAGTGACGCCACATGGTTTACTGTAGTTACGCCACATGGTTTACTGTAGTTACGCCACATGGTTTACTGTAGTGACGCCACATGGTTTACTGTAGTGACGCCACATGGTTTACTGTAGTGACGCCACATGGTTTACTGTAGTGACGCCACATGGTTTACTGTAGTGACGCCACATGGTTTACTGTAGTGACGCCACATGGTTTACTGTAGTGACGCCACATGGTTTACTGTAGTTACGCCACATGGTTTACTGTAGTGACGCCACATGGTTTACTGTAGTGACGCCACATGATGATTTACTGTAGTGACGCCACATGATTTACTGTAGTGTAGTAGCTGGCAGCAGAGGAGCACTTATTGACTTATTAGCCATTTCTACTCCTTAATATATGGAAAAAAGTAGGAAGTCACAAAGTCTCATGAGGAAAAAAAAAAAAAAAAAAAACTTTTCTTCGAATTGTGACTGAATTACACAGAAAGTCAAGAGCGCTCCTTTAATAATCACTGAAGCTGTCGGTCAGTTCAGTCTGAGACTATAGAAGATCAATGGTACATTTAATAAGAGTAGAATATTTACATTTTCCCTGTAAAAATGAGGTTTTTGCACATTACTGTTCATTTTATCTGCATATCAATTCAAGCTCAGTGCTTCACTGTTAACTTTCCAATAAACACACATGTAATATTATTAGTAACTGCATTTATTAACAAAACACTGCAAAGCAATAGTACTTTTATGATTAAATTAACTTTATGATAAATTGTCCTCCAGCGCCACCAAATCAGGTGCCGGTGCTCTCAAGTGTTAGTCTGGAGCCCTGTCACTGTATTTTTTGTTATGAAGCTTTAGCATTTGTGCCTTTGTATTTATACTAAATGTATTTAGGCTACTGGTTTTCATAACAAATACCATATAGTTACATTTTACCATGGTAAGTGAGGTGCTATATGTTGGTTTTACCTATGGTTATCATGATCTAAATGTGTGATACCATGGATAACCAATGGTTAATTTGAATAAAAGTAGAGTCGTAACTCAAACAGTCAGAATATTTACATTTTACCCTATAAAAACGAGGTTGTTACTATTTTTATTAACAAACATAAATTTACATCTGCATCCCAACTCAAGCTAATATGTTTCCATCACCCTGTTTTTATGCGCATTTTGAAGTATCGCATCAGAAACGAGTGATGGAAATGCCAAATTTCGCCCAAAAAAACCCCTTAATTCGCAAAAATGTTTTTGCGCACACTTGAGGTGGTTTTTGCCTTGTGTGAAAAAGAGTTAATGCGAATAATGGGAGATGGAAACACATTCGCTGAATAAATTCTGATGTAGGGAACATTAAACCCACGTGACTAATCGTCTGTTTCTCCTGATGGGGACATTCTAAAACGCTTAATGTACTAAGAAAGTGATATGAAAAGACCAAACTCAGTAAACACAATACTAATAAAGCATACTATGTGCAGAAAAGCAAATGAGCCGAGAATATGACGGAAGAACGCACGTGTTCAGGGTGAGAGAGCTTGTTGGAATAGCTCTCCCTCTCGTTTATGACAATCTAAGTGTGAGTACAGATTTGATTTTTGCAAATCACTAAACCTTTCTGTGTTTTATTAATAATGTATCACGCATTTTGTCTTAACTGTTGGTCCATTAAGCCCCATTATAAGCATTTTCTTGGTTTTCTATGGGAGGAAAACGCTTTCATATCTGCGTTCATGTTCTGTACTCTTCTGCTTTTCTGTACATGGTTTTGGTCATTTAATACCACTTTCTTAAGCCACGTTAAGCGTTTTTCACGTTAAGGTTAAGCTTCCGCTCGAAACGCACCTAATTCGCATTTGTTTGTTTCTTTTTTGCGAACTTTGGAAAGATTCGCTTCACGTTTGGATGGAAACCCAGCTACTGTCAAATGAGCATTTCTAAGAGACATAACACATAATATTATTAATATTGTTATTTTACTAATTTTACAATAATCATGTATTTTACTTTAAGTAATGCTATTTCATGCATTCTGACTTATTTACACTGTTAAAGAGTTGATGCTAAACATGGACAACATTTCAAAAAAACAAGTTGGACGTATGACGGAGTATTTCTGTGCCAAATACACTCCTTCAGGATTCAAACAAGTTTCGGAAAGTTTTGTTCGAGTATGGCCCTGTATGACGTCATAAAGTGCGGAACTCCTTATATGGGCACTTCTCCCGGGAAAGCGCGCACACACACACACACACACACACACACACACCCCAACCAGAGCAGGAGCGAGAGCACGCCCATCATTTAGGTAACGTCGAGAAGGATTTTTTAACAATGTCACTAAAGAAGTGTGTTTCTGGTTGTAAGGGAAAGATCACCTTGTTCAGCTTCCCAAATAACCCAGCGTTAAGGGAACAGTGGATGCAATTTGTTTTTCCAAGTGTGTTCCCGGTATTTTCTGTGACGAATGTTTTACAAGCGGCCCGTTGGATTTGCAGATCGTTGCAGGCGGTGAGTGAAACTGCATCAAATGTGTGTGTTTTGTTGGCAATCGGCGCATATAATGTGAACAACACCAACGTATAGTGAATCGAGAGCTATCCAGGGATAATGTGTGTAACTTTGTTTTAAAAAGTGGGTGAGTGGCATGAGAAGTCATGTTTAACGTGATAATTTCATCCTTAACGTTACATCTCCTAACTATAGCATAATACAATCCTGTCAGTCCCGAGATTCTTCACATAGACTCACGGTCCAGTGGTAGAGTGTTTGTCCGGCGAGTGTGTCTGAGGTTCGGTTCTGGGTTCGAATCCACCATCGTATAGTTTTTTTCTCATTAAAACCAAAGGTGTTCATCAGTGATTCTGTATCAAGAGCAGGGACACGTTTGTGTACATTTTATTTTGTGATTTAACCGGAACGAATAGAGAGTCCAACAGCCACAGTGACTTTTTTTTTGCCTCATAAAGGTGAAAAACAGGACATTGTTCTTTAACTTGTAAGAATACACATTTAAGTGCTGTCAAGTTATTAACGAAATCAATACAAGTAATAATAACTCTTAGAATATATATTTTTTTAATCTTTTTATTAATTGATTTCCCGTGTCACAGACAGTCATATACTGACTGCTGCTAATCTGAGTCCACAGATATAGACCTACCGCAGCTCGTATGTAAACAAATCACACGCGGCTGTGTTGATGGCTGATTTAGTCACGTAGACGGGTCCTGGCAGCTGTTAGTTACAGCGTTCACGAACCATTAAGCAGAACTAAATTAATATTATTATTACTGGTAAAGTTACTGGGTACCGGACATTTTCTCACCGGTTCCCAACTCCCACGCACACACATCTGCAACTGTCATTGTAGCCTACGTCAGCGTTGCATTATCTCATCAACAGTTTAATACTTAACATCCAAACGTAGTCAGAGAAGGGCCTCATCTTCTTTCCGATCACATGAATGTTCTGAAACAGCAGTCGCATCCTCTCAAACTGCCTAATGAATCACTCAATTCTCATT
The DNA here is from genome assembly GCA_039654105.1 of Coreius guichenoti. Lineage (NCBI taxonomy): Eukaryota > Metazoa > Chordata > Actinopteri > Cypriniformes > Gobionidae > Coreius > Coreius guichenoti. Next base: position 1,780,274 of record CM077168.1, read on the forward strand.
GGCTACCTGCCAATGTGGCAGGTAGATTGACAGTGTTACCCGCCAATTGCAAAATTCACCCGCATTTGGCGCGTGGTCAGTTGTTAATTTCAGGCCCTGTGGGTGTCTCTTTAGCTCCGCCCACTGCACGCCTCCACGGACTCGGCTGTTTTCTGAAAGAATCGGTACAGTGTATCTGTCTTTTATAAATATGATAAAACTAAAGACTCTTGGGAGATATGAAGGATCAACACTACTCTATAGATACTCAAGATTAACATGAGACTGGCAGAAACTGTGTGTGTTATGGACCCTTTAAATATACTCATTAATATTTAGATGTAGAAAAAAATATTTAATCTTAATTATAAAACATTTAAAATTAATTCTACCTCAGATTTGTGAGATGTGAAGTTTTTGTTATTTTCTGTCAATTAAGAGTAGTTAACCACAATTACTTATATAAGTTTCACTCAGGAGCAAAAATCTACCTTTAAACATGAAAGAAATAAAGATTTTACATTTATCATGATAATTATTGATATCGACTAATGTGAACATTTTTTTTGCCCATGTTGCCCAGCCCTAATCTCTAATATTTCCCCCTTTTAGTACACCTGGATTGAAACCACCCTATATGAATAAGTATTTGAATTTCTCTATGGTTGTCAGTAAAACTGCACCAATCCCTTAAGTGGGAATAAAAGGTCCAAAGTGAGCCAAGTTTGGATGATACACACTTTCCAGCCTCAGGCCAACTTCAGGCATGCCAGTTTCCTCAGGGGCGCATTGAGGCTGTGTATTGTGACAGCATGCTGTGGTATCTTGTGCTGCTAACACACCCAAGGTTGTGTGCTTGCCCTACTTTGCAATGAAAGAACATGCAATGGAGCCGTTCAGAAGAAAGAAATAAGCCAAAATCCTTTCTAGCTGAAATAAAAAGATTGTTTGCATGCAGGTGAGAACAGTTGCCACTGAAGACCACATGGAGCGCTCGAGAAATGTGGCTGACCGCATGCGTGAGTCTGAGGCGAACCCGAGACATTTGCTGCACGTCGCAATTCTTCCTGCGAGCCCCACATGTCATAAGAAACCACATGTTCAAACAACATTCTGTCAGCAGACTAGATCTTTACCTGTTCTGTTTATGAAACACCAGGAATTCAGCCAGTAACATTTCACAAGGTTTATTGCTTTTACAGTCAGGGGAGAAATGTTAAATATAGAAACCAGAGGCTTTTCACAATATACGCTCAATCCTGTGCTAATGTTAATGTTTCTTTTAGCACAGATTTAACTCCAACAACAAAATGTGTTACTAAAGGTGAAACAACTGTTTAGAAAGACATCCAATTCTAAAGTAAACAGTGCTTGGCTAATTAAACATCCATGCACATGCCGTTTAGTTTTAGCACCCGAGAGAAAACAGCCAGTAAAATAAACATAAAAAGGCGAGTTTCTTTCTTCTGTTGAACACAAAAGAAGATATTTTAAGGAATGTTGGGAATTAAACCGTTGCTGGTCCCCATTGACTTTCATAGTCGGAAAAAAAAAAATACAGTGGGGACCAACAACTGTTTGGTTTCCAACATTCTTCGAAATATCTTCTTTTGTGTTCAACATAATTTAATTTTTTGGGTGAACTGTCCCTTTAAGCTGCTTTTCCAAGTGTAAAACTGTAGAGTAGGATTTGATTTATCCATTGGGAATTGATCAGGGTTTTCTAAAAGCATTGTGAGCCTAAAAACTGGAATACACTACAAGACTTTCGTCTTGATTTGCAGTCTGGACGAGTCAACGCAAGTTGCTAAAAGTCAGAAACAGTCTGAAGATTTTGGGCTGTCTGTGTTGAGAGATTTCACAGAAAACTGTGTACAAATGGGCACAAACTCTGTTTTTCTAGCTTCAGATTATGATTCCATCCAGTCTGAGGAGATCTAACATGTTTGATATTTTCAACCAATTTCAGATATTGTTTTTATAGTGGAGCCAATGCTCTATGAATCATATGAGATTCATATGGGCTAATTCAGATATAGGGCCGACATGGAACCATTGGACAACTCCAAATAGGAACCACTGGACAACCCCAAATAGGAACCACTGGACAACCCCAAATAGGAACCACTGGACAACCCCAAATAGGAACCACTGGACAACCCCAAATAGGAACCACTGGACAACCCCAAATAGGAACCACTGGACAACCCCAAATAGGAACCACTGGACAACCCCAAATAGGAACCACTGGACAACCCCAAATAGGAACCACTGGACAACCCCAAATAGGAACCACTGGACAACCCCAATTAGGAACCACTGGACAACCCCAATTAGGAACCACTGGACAACCCCAATTAGGAACCACTGGACAACCCCAATTAGGAACCACTGGACAACCCCAATTAGGAACCACTGGACAACCCCAATTAGGAACCACTGGACAACCCCAATTAGGAACCAATGGACAACCCCAATTAGGAACCAATGGACAACCCCAATTAGGAACCAATGGACAACCCCAATAGGAACCAATGGACAACCCCAATAGGAACCAATGGACAACCCCAATAGGAACCACTGGACAACCCCAATAGGAACCAATGGACAACCCCAATAGGAACCAATGGACAACCCCCCAATAGGAACCAATGGACAACCCCAATTAAGGCCCATATTGTGCCCCACAATGAGTAAGTAAAACAGGTTACATGCTGTACTTTGCCATTTAATGTTATGAACGTTGTAAATCATGAACTGAGTGTTAACCCAGGTTTTACACATGTACAGTGTGAAATGATGGGATTAATTAGCAACCCAGTAAGAACTATGACCCCAGGTTAACAATTTCAAGTGTGAGAAGCCCATAATTGAACTCTCCGTGGGAAGTGAGGTTTAAAAACAACACAAGCGTGAAAGTATTTGTGCTTGGTAAATTATGCAGAGAAAGAACTGTGAGAGAAGACAGTAAAAACAGGTCTGAGAAGGAGGGAAACAGCTGTGAGTTGCAATGCACGCAGCAGGAATGCATGATGCATCCCCAACTAAGTTTAGGCCCGGAGGAAATGCGCTGCTCGGGCGTGTCTGCTAAACAAACACCTGAATGAGGTGAGTTCAGTCAGCGGGACACATTCAAGCAATGTAGTGGAACTCCAGTGATTCCAGATGATGACATGACATATGTTATACACATTTATGTCATGAAATAACATTTATTTCCATCAAGAGGTGCATCAATTTTTGGTCAAGATCTTGTATTGACTCTGTAATGTCTCCTCCAGCACAACCCAAAGACTTTCAATGAATTTAAGGTCTAAAAATGATCCTTCATGCTCCCTCCCAACCATTCTTTCACAACTTGAGCCTGATGAATCTTGACATCCTGGAATATGGCCATGACGTGTTTTCCTACATGGTTGTTTAAGAAATTAAAAGCTACACACTCCATCAATTAGGGTTGGAAGAACTGTTGCCAAACATATAACATGCTAGAAACATAAAAATCACTGCAATAATGATCCAATCATTGACCCCTAATCATTTTTTGGCCAGGCAGTATATATATAGTGCTGTCAAATTGATTAATTGCATCCAAAATAAAAGTTTGTGTTTACATAATGTGTGTGTGTACTGTGTATAGTGTATATATATATATATATATACATACATACACACACTACACACACACATACATTTTATCCATAAACCGTTATTTTGGACGTAAAAATATGATTTAAGATTTAAGAAGAGACACGTGATATTTCTGGAGCCAATGTTAAATCATGTTGTTTGTTTACAATTGTATAAACGTTTTAAACAAAATAAAATTTTAAAGCAAATGTCATTCGGTATTTAATAAAAACAAGAGTTGTTCGGCTGTATACACACACGTTGAGGTCTTACCTGCCAGTAAGAAGATGGGCAGCAGACAGCAGTAGAGCAATCCGCACACCACCTGAAGCTCCATTAGCTACTCTTCCACTCACATTCCTCCCACGACACAAATCCACATCTCCCAGATCCGTGGAAAACAAAGCTACATGGCGAAAATAAAGGCTCTCGGTTTTGTACACTAATTTATTAACATTAAACCGTTGCGTCTAATCGATTAAACGACTAAAAATGTAGACCATCGAAAATATTAAAACATCACCAACAGACAACGCGTTCTGTAAAGCGTTCCTAAACACACAAATGAACGAATAATGTCTTAACGCGATACATAAACTCAAAAAGCGGCTTTATGAGAGTCGATTATTCATTGTACATATCTTCATGGAAAATGTGATTCACCGCCTCGGCGTTTGTTAAACTTTCTTAAGTCTTTCTTCCGTTCTGAAACCAGTCAGCTCCGACTTCTCCAGAATATGTCCACAAACTAGTTATTCAGTGTCACAGAAGTCATAAGGAGAGTTTAGTCCGAGCCGCGTCCCAACAGTTAGTAAAGTAAAGTAACTCCCACTCTCTGACGATAGATAACTTGTGCCAAACGAGTCACGTCACTCTCAGCTGAGAAATCCGACGCGCGCGCTGCCTGAGGAGCCAAACTCGAGTCACCCGCAGAATTAACGGCTTTTCCACTCCCAAAGCTGAGGAAAACCAGTTATACTGACTTTTTGTGTTATTTCATACAATTTGGGAATGCTTACCAGAGCTTTAAATTAATGTGATGTTTCAACCCATGTTTGGGTCAAATATGGACAAAAGCAACCGTTGGTTTAAATTTTTTAATTAAAATTCATTTAAACCCAACGGTTGGTTTTGGGTTTACAGACATGACAAGAGTCGTGATTACTGAAATGATAATAAAATAAAATGTATTTTATGCTATAACTTGTGTTCATACACGCTTCTAAACGCCCGAAAACACCATATATATTGTTCATGTTATGTTTCATAAAACAATATGATGTGGTGTGGTAATGTCTGAGCATGTGCAGTGTATCCTGCGCGTGCCTTAAATGTGACCGTTATTTATTTCGCGCGTGTCAGTTCAGTGCAACGAAACTCTGGTTATGCTGATGTTATTCATTGTACAGAAACAAATTGTTTAATTTCTTGGCTTACCCATGAGTGTGTGTCATTATAACAGGCATGGTCTGTAACCCGTTATGTTGGCCCCATCGAGTGGTGACTTTAGGTAACGCATCATGGGCGAAATCTTTAAATAATTAAAACGGGCAGTCTTGTTTTGGATAAAACGAGAGTAAAGTGTTTTAATTGTATTGTTTAACACGTTTTTGTTAAATCTTCTTTCAGTTATTTTGGTTTTGGCATTTCGATCATAATATCCCATGTAGAGAGTAGACTACTAAAAGCGACTCCCATAATCCACTCGTTTTTTCGTGTATCAAGAATTTCCCGCTGAAAGTATATTTAAAAACTGTGCTTCGATATAGATGAATATGTGCCTACTATTTTGCTGTTTTAACATATCAGCTTTTCACAAGAAGCTGAACTGTCAGTCACACTTGCTGTTAAATGATTTACAGTGTTTTCTCACTTAAAATGATTGATTTATCTTAAGAACTGCAAATTTACAACACAATAGAGGGAACATAATCCCATTAATTCCGAGACCACCAAAATGAATGCTAAACGTGGTAAAAAAGTACAATAAAATATAATTTTATATAAAAATAACACAAGGAGTCAAATCAAATAGCTATTTATTATTTAATGTGGATCAGTATTAGCATTTATACTGACAGACCAGGGGTTTTCAATCTGTTAGATGCCACAGACCCCCAAATATGATCATCCCTGTGTGAGGGACCCCCATCCTAAAATTTATAAGGCATCTGTCTTTTATAAACACTTAATTTATACACAAAAAATAATCATATTATGAATCTAAAATTAGTTTCAGTTACATTATTATATATTTTGTTATACTCACTCAGTGTAGTAATGTATTGTTATATGTATTATTTATTTCTTGCTTATTTAATTTTAATCTAATTTGTATTTCTTTATATTAATCATTTTTTGTATTTTATTTATTTTAATCTAATTTAATTTATTTAATAGATTAATAACTAACTAATATTTTTGTAATTTTTTAATCAACATTTATTTATTTATATCTAATGTATTGTTTTAGTCATTTATTTTAATCTGATTATTATTTTTGTTATTTTGTTTATTTATTTTTTCTAGACTTTTCCACGGACCCCAGTTTGAAAACCCCTGAGTTATGCAAATCTGGTGTTTGATCAGTGGGTGCGGGGGCGTGGTTAAAAGCCACGCTCTGCCTACATAAGTCACGTGGTCCGATTTCGCGCGAAAGTTAGTCTAGGAAGGCACTGAAAGGAAGTTCCGGTGGGATAATAACAACTGTTGCTCGGTAGGGATCTCATTCGTAGCGAAGAATGGCTCAAGGTCGGGTTACCGATTATTTTGCACAGAGTAAGAAGGGTGGCGTTGGTCGGTCTGTACGGTCCAAGGGACAGGAAGTGTCCGAGGATGTTGTGGAATCGGCGGTGATCACTAAACCAAGAACATCGTCCAGAGCCACACGCTCTTCGCGTAAACCGACGCGCGATCCCGCTACACCAGATCCGCAGAAACACGTCCAGCAGGAGTTCCTCAAAGTCATCGACGAGGCTCTGTCAGCAGAAACGGTAGAAACCGCGACAGATGTGAGTCATGCGAGGTTAACGGCGAGTCCCCGGACCCCTAAACGGACCTCGGCGGAGTTCGACGTGTGTTCGGTGTTGTTCCCGTCCACGTCCGAACGGCACAGCAGCGCCAAGAAGCGCCTGAGGGTCAGCGCGAGCCAGAACGGGGGAACGGCACCGGAGGAGCGCGCGGTTCCGAAGACCGCGAGGAAGAAGCTTGATCTGCTGAAAAACGACGATAAAGAGAAGGTACGTATCGCAAGATATTGGGTTCAAAACGGAATAGAACAACAGCAGCGCGTTTGAAACGCTATCTTAAAAACGCGACGCTCAGTAAAACGCGACGCAACTGTCGAAGACGTCCATACGACGCGTATGTACATTAGGATATTTTTTTTAAATTAACTACATTTGACACGTTAACTTTAATAAAAGTGCTGTTGCTTAACCTTAAACTACTTTAATACTTACAGTAATATTTTCCCTAGAATATTACGTATGCGCTTCTTCGTTCGTCCAAAATGCTAATGAGCTTTTCTTGGACTCAATATTACACCAAAACGATATATTTATTTATATTGCTGGGTGGATTACTTACAAATTGTATACAACTACTGAATACAAATTATACACGATTTAAAAGTTGTAGTTAGTAATGTACTCTATTACACTACACATTTTAGGTAATATAATCTGACTACCTCTAGATTACGTTTAACCTAACTTGTTTATAATGCTAATTTCAATAGTATAATCTTGTACCATATTGATAAAAAAACATGAGAATTCTTTTTTTTTTTTTTGTCAACACGAAGTGCATTAAACATTACACATAATGTAATCTGACTACTTTTAAATTAGACCTACTTTTGACCTAATTTGTTTATAATATAATATTAATTTGAATAGTATAATTTTGTAACATATTGATAACAAAACAAGTAATTTTCGTTGTTGTTGTTGTTGTTGTTATTATTATTATTATTATTATTCATTTGTTTTTAATCAACAACATGGAGTCAACTATTTAACAACTATTCAAATTACTATAAACAAGTTAGGTCAAAAGTAATCAAAAAGTAGTCAGATTATATTACCTAAAATGTGTAGTGTAATGTTTTACACATTTTAGCTAATATAATCTGACTACTTTTTGATTACTTTTGACCTAACTTGCTTATAATAATAATAATAATAATAATAATAATAATAATAATAATAATTTGAATAGTATAATATTGTACCATATTGATAAACACAGAGGAGAAAATTCTTTATTTTTTTTGTTAACAGCAACATTAAGTGCATTAAACGTTGCCTCAGGGTTTAATAAATGTATGAGAAGTTAGTTAAATTAAAGTTAAATTAAAATAAAGCCTCTCAGTTTTCCATGTAATTATAGTCGCCGGTCTGTGCAATTCCATAAAAGTTTTGAGAAAGGAAAAGATGGAAGAATTAGGAATAAGGAGTGTTGAAAGTCTATTTCACCTAATAAACAAACTCTGTTTACTGTTGTGTGAATGCATTTGTGCATTGGTTTGGTTTAATGACTGCTAATCCATCCTGTGTTATAGAGCATTGAGCCTTTGGCCTCTCAGGCTCAACAAACTGCCAGCAAAGAGTCAAAAAACACTGTTAATCACAATGCAAACGGCTCCCCTGGTGATGACGGTAGGCCCAAGCGGACGAGCAGGAGCAAGGTAATGCGCGGGGTCTTCACGCCTGTGCAGGAACCTCCTGGTGGTGTTGTCATTAATCACGCTTTTGTTCTTTCAGAAAGCGTTTTCTAGAGAGGATGTGGCGGCTCTGAAGTCCAAGCTGCAGAAGCTGAAAGGGCAGTCTGAAGCGGTGACGAGCCCCTCTCCCGCCCCCGTGTCCACGCTAGCGGAGCTGAAAGCGAGGCTCGACGCTGCGCGGGAGATCTCGGCAAAGGTTCAGCACAGGAAGGCTGAGCGAGTTGTGAAAGATGCTAAAGCTACTGAGGCACAGGCTGGGCCAGAGCCGGCGCAAAGGTGAGGATTGCTGACCGTTGCGACTGTTTTTGTTTACCAAATGTAGGACTCGACATTAATCCTTGTCAAGTAAATCGGTCATTCACTCATCCGATTAAAAACGTTACTTGTCCGGGGGGAAAATTATTTTTGGTGGTGTAAACAATTTATTCCGAAGCAATATTTTCATAATTGTTAAATCTGCATATTTTTTTATTTACCTCAGGGTGTTATTTACCTTTTATAAAGGGCAATTTTTTTTAACTTTATTAAATGTATGCGTTATCTTTCATGTCAAAGTGTTGCATTTGATCAATACATTCAATTATAATAAGATACTCTAAGGCTATCAAATTAAAACATTTACACTGCAAAAAATTACAACTGCAATAAATAATGGTATGAGATTTAATGTTTATAAATACATTTTTGAATGCACAAATAAGAAAAGTTGGAAAAAAATGCAATGAAGCTTTTAACCCTCTGGTCCTCTTCGTTTAGGGGTCACACGTGGCTCTTTCTCGGTCAAAAGTGATTTTCAGTTACATTGAAGTTACATTTCAAAGCTTCAATGTAATAGATTTTTGTTCAATAATATATTTTGGTTATTTATAATTTTGAGGGAGTTGTATGATACTATGCAATATGTATAACATTTTTGAAGTGTATATACATTTTTTTTTTTTTTAATTTTTCAATAAATGCAATATTTCACATTAAAATAGTTTTCATTTTTGCAATTTTTTTGAGTGAGAATAGTGCCATCAGGAGGTGTTAAATAAATAAAAAATATAGATGTATAGAGGCTTTTGGATTCCTTTTTTTTTTTTAAAGACATAATTTCTTAATTTTATTAGGTTTTGCGTTTAGATATGCATTTAGACTTCTAAAAGACTACTTTTTGTCAAGGTTTAGATCTTTTTGTTAGATATGTATCAGGTTTTGCATTGATTTCAATCAAACATTAAAATTTTGTTAGAAAGGGAACATATGAGAAGTATTTTTGTTACTCTGTATTTGATTTAAAAATCTAACAAAATAAGGAATGGATTGCGATTAATTCTTCACTGCTGTGCACTTTTTTTTTTTTTTTTTTTTCTTCATATTTCCCATTAATTTCCGATGTCTTTATTTTTTGGCCACGAAGGAGCCAATTGATTTTAATTAATTTTTTTACCCTTTAACACATAATGTCCATGATTTTTGTGTGTTTACATAGTTAATGCGACAAGTCATCCCATTCCAATGAAGCAAAAAAAAAATTAAAAACTTTAGGGTTAAACATGAAATGAAAGTCACGAGTCATTGAATCAACCAATTTGTTCAAAATTCTGAATCATTCAGTAACGAAATTCTGCTGTGATCTTTGTTTGGAACTCTTTTCGTTGGTGAAATGGAACAAGAACAGTAAATATTGTCTAAAATGTAAGTAACTTAATATAAACTAGTTTATTCAACTATAAAATCAATGTAACATTTGCAATCGGCAAATAATATTCGGCAAAACGGCTCCCTTGGTCATTTTGTTGTTACTTAAATATCATATGCTATAAATAAACTCAACATTTTAGAAGTTTTACCTCAGTATGTTTCTTCTGACTGTTACGCTCATTTGTTTAAATTTTTTTTTTTATCACTGAAGTTTTAATCAGGCTACTTGTCTAGTTGGGAAAACACATTATCTTTCACTTGTCCTGGACAAACGTTAATATCAGGCATTGCTATGCCGATAGTTCACCCAAAAATGTGAATTGTCATGTGCTAACCCTCATGTTTTAATAAACTCTCCAGATACCTTGGAGGTGCTTTGTTTGTTTTGTTGAAGTTCTATCTTTTTGTTTCAGAGAGAAGCTCCCAGCTTATCAGCGTTACCACACTCTCGCTCAGGACGTCCCGCCTGGTCTCACCCTGCCCTACCAGTTCAAACTTCTAGCAGAGATGTTCCGCAGTACGGAGACCATTGTCGGGATGCTGTTTAACCGCTCTGAGACGGTCACTTTCGCCAAGATCAAGCAAGGGGTCCAGGATATGATGCACAGGTAAGCGGCCGGATGAATCCACCTGCTGAACTGTACACGTGCCAGTTGGGCTGCTGGTTAACAGGGTAACCCTATTTCTGCTTTCTTGGCAGGCGTTTTGAAGAGAGCCACCTGGGGCAGATAAAGGCGGTGTTTCCTTCTGCCTATACTTTTCGCCAGGAGAAAAACATTCCCTCTTTTAGTGCCACTGCAAAGAGGTCAAGCTATCAGCTCACAGTGGAGCCGGTCATTGAAGAAGGTGAGGAACATTAACATTGACTCAATAAATGCCATCAAGGGTTGGTTTAATGTTTTAAAATGATTTAAGACATGATTTATGATTTATTGTTCTTACATTTTTACAGTGAAATATTGCAGCAAATATTTTATATATACAGCTCTGGAAAAAATTAAGACCACTTAACATTGATTTCTCAATGTTAAGTGTGTGTGTGTGTGTATATGTATGTATATGCATGTTATGATGATATTATTAGTAGTAGTACAGGCTTTCTGCAGGTCTTAAAAAGGTCTTAATTCACTCTTGCACAGATTAGGGTCTTAAAAGGGTCTCAAGGGTCTTGATTCACTCTTTCACAGATTAGGGTCTTAAAAGGGTCTTGATTCACTCTTGCACAGATTAGGGTCTTAAAAGGGTCTTGATTCACTCTTGCACAGATTAGGGTTTTAAAAGGGTCTCAAGGGTCTTGATTCACTCTTGCACAGATTAGGGTCTTAAAAGGGTCTTGATTCACTCTTGCACAGATTAGGGTCTTAAAAGGGTCTCAAAAGGGTCTTGATTCACTCTTGCACAGATTAGGGTTTTAAAAGGGTCTCAAAGGGGTCTTGATTCACTCTTGCACACATTAGGGTTTTAAAAGGGTCTTGATTCACTCTTGCACAGATTAGGGTCTTAAAAGGGTCTTGATTCACTCTTGCACAGATTAGGGTCTTAAAAGGGTCTTGATTCACTCTTGCACAGATTAGGGTCTTAAAAGGGTCTTGATTCACTCTTGCACAGATTAGGGTCTTAAAAGGGTCTCAAAAGGGTCTTGATTCACTCTTGCACAGATTAGGGTTTTAAAAGGGTCTCAAAGGGGTCTTGATTCACTCTTGCACACATTAGGGTTTTAAAAGGGTCTCAAGGGTCTTGATTCACTCTTGCACAGATTAGGGTCTCAAAAGGGTCTTGATTCACTCTTGCACAGATTAGGGTCTTAAAAGGGTCTTAAAGGGTCTTGATTCACTCTTGCACAGATTAGGGTCTCAAAAGGGTCTTGATTCACTCTTGCACAGATTAGGGTTTTAAAAGGGTCTCAAGGGTCTTGATTCACTCTTGCACAGATTAGGGTCTTAAAAGGGTCTTGATTCACTCTTGCACAGATTAGGGTCTTAAAAGGGTCTCAAAAGGGTCTTGATTCACTCTTGCACAGATTAGGGTTTTAAAAGGGTCTCAAAAGGGTCTTGATTCACTCTTGCAGATTAGGGTCTTAAAAGGGTCTCAAAAGGGTCTTGATTCACTCTTGCACAGATTAGGGTCTTAAAAGGGTCTTGATTCACTCTTGCACAGATTAGGGTCTCAAAAGGGTCTTGATTCACTCTTGCACAGATTAGGGTCTCAAAAGGGTCTTAAAGGTCTTTTTTTAAAAGATTTACGTACAAATGAAGGTCTTAAGTCAGAGTAGAAAGTCATTAAATTCATGGTCATGGCATTAAATGTTGCATACATTGCAAGGACAAAAATATTTTGTAAATTTTTTTTTTTTTTGTTTTCCAATACAAATATAAGCATTTTTAAATCAAGATACATTTACTTGAGATGCTTACGTAAAATGAAGTCTTAAAACTGAACAAAATGAAGTGATTATGCTTAAAACAAGAACAAATATCTGTCAAGGAGTTATGAAAAACTTTCCTTTGAATTAAGTTGATTTTTCTGAATCCATTGGCAGATATTTGTTCGTTTTAACCATAAACTTACTTAACTTTGGTCAATTTCACAGAAAACAAGACTTCATATTTAGTCGTTTTGTATCTCCAGTAAATGCATCTTGATTTTAAGAATCTTTTAGATGTTTGCATTGGAAAACACGACCAAAACAAAGGATATGAAGTGGTCAGAAGGTACAGTAAAAGATATTTTCATGTACTAGTGGTTGAGAGCAGAGCGACATGGTCTTAAACCTGCAAAAACCCATTATATCAATATTGTCAGTCACAAAATTAACCAATTTGCACAGCAAACCTGTTTTTTTTTTTTTTTTTTTTTAAATCTCAATTGAACACATCGCAAAAGTTTTTATTTTTTAATCTAAAAAACGTTTAAAAACCTAAAATCATTGTTTATTTTAATAAAACTTGTCTCTTTCCCCAGAATTTAATGGCACTCGTCCAGTGTTGTCGGCGTCTCGTATTTTAGAAAGGCGGCGTGTTTTTCACCAAAACCTTGTTGAAATCGTGAAGGGACACCACAAGGTAAGCAGGTTTACTTGCACTTGAGAAACCTAGAAGACTTTTGGATATTATGTTTTGTGTAAATTCCAATCATGTCTTGTCTTATGTTGAACACAGGCATTCCTGGCTTCCCTAAACCCTCCCATTGTCGTCCCTGATGATAAACTGACCCGCTGGCATCCGAGGTTCAATGTGGACGAGGTTCCCAACGTCACGCAGAGTGATTTGCCTCAACCCCCTCAAACTGAGAAACTGACCTCCGCTCAGGAAGTTTTGGACCGAGCTCGAGCTCTCATGACACCCAAGGTGAGCACTTCAACCTGGGACATTACTAGTTCCCTTTTCCATATGGTTCAGTTAGAAGTAGAAGGGGTCTTAGAAGGGGTCTTAGAAGGGGTCTTAGAAGGGGTCTTAGAAGGGGTCTTAGAAGGGGTCTTAGAAGGGGTCTTAGAAGGGGTCTTAGAAGGGGTCTTAGAAGGGGTCTTAGAAGGGGTCTTAGAAGGGGGTCTTAGAAGGGGGTCTTAGAAGGGGGTCTTAGAAGGGGTCTTAGAAGGGGTCTTAGAAGGGGTCTTAGAAGGGGGTCTTAGAAGGGGTCTTAGTCTTAGATCAGAGCAGAAAGTCTTAAATTCATAGTCATGGCATTAAATGTTGCGTACATTACAAAAATGAATATTCCTCAGTATTTTTGTCCTGTTTTCCAATAGAAATATCTAAACATCTTTAAATCTAGATACATTTACTTATGATGCAAATGTAATATGAAGTCTTTAAAGTGTTTATGCTTAACTAGAACAAATATCTGCCAGGTAGGGAAGGTACAGTACAAGTTATTTCCGTGTTATAGTGATTGAGAGCAGAGCGATTCACGCTCCTTTTTTGTAAAATGAATTAACTTGCGTTTGAAGTTTTAAAACATTTACATTTGGAGAACTATAGCTTTATGGGTAATGTAGTTTTTCACCATGAATTCTGCTGTTAAACACTTATTTTAAAATAAGGTGAAATAATGCAGACTGACCGCTTCAACAGAAGCAAATACCTTCGACTAACAACCCCGTATCTCATAGTAGGGCTGACTTTAACGGTTTATAAGTTATTGTTAAACCTGTTTCACTTTGGAGAAGATTGACTTATTTTTTCACTCTTCAAAAATCTACCAGAAATAAGACCATCTGGGGACTTTTAACATACTATGCTTTGGGTTACACACATTCTGATCTCCCATATTATTTAGGATAGATAATATGCACATTGACACAGAGTATGACTATAAAAAAAAAAACAAAAGTTGATCTGTAAATGAAAATGAGCATTGCGTCACTGACTACTTTACGACTCTTGTGGGCTGTTATCGTTCCAGATGGAGAAAGCCTTGGCTAACATGGCCTTGAAAACAGCAGAGACCGCGTGCGCTAAAGAGCCTGAGACTTCAGCAAAATCTGCTGCGCCGCCAACAGAAACGCCCAGTGCGCTTAAAGGAGTTTCTCAATCGCTGCTGGAGAGGGTGAGTGAACTCCACTTCCTGCAAACATCACAACACATTTAGTGCGCTTTACAAGAATCTAATCAGCGTTTCTTCCCCTTTTCAGATTCGTGCTAAAGAGGCTCAGAAGCTGCACGCCACTATGACGAGGAACCCGCAGCAGGAGCAGCGCCTAGTGATGATGTCACGGCTGCCGGAGTTAGCCAGGATCCTGCGAAACGTGTTCGTGGCGGAGAAGAAGCCGGCGCTCCTCATGGAGCTCACCTGCAACCGCATGATCGCTAGCTACCGATCTCCTCTCAGTTCTGGTTAGTACAGATGTTTCCCACATTGGCGTTCTTATTATTCTTCCGTTTCTTCCGCTCTGGAAGTCTATGGCAGCCCATAGAACCGCTTGAGGGAAAGTTATGAAATTTGGCACACAGATGGAGGACAGTCCAAACATTCACCACAGCAAATTTGGTGTCTCTAGATCAAACTCTCCAGCGCCACAACTTGTCCAAAGTTTCACTCATGTTTTATGCTAATAACTTTTGATCCATAGGGGTTAAAAACAAAACTTTTTTTCCCCGTCATGAAACCTTTTTTTTTTTTTTTTTTTTTTTCGAACTCCTCCCAGACGGTTCATCTGACTTCATGAAAATCGAATCAGATCATCTACAGACCATGCTGTCAAAAAGTTATCAAAAGCTTTTTGATAAACCCAACTGTTCTCGAATAACGCGCAAACGAATTTGATGTAGAGCGCGCCGAATTGGACACGAGGCAATATCTCCAACACTTTGGCGTATTCAGACCAAACTTGGTACATGTCATCACAAGCATGACCTGAGGCTACATGCAGCGTTTCAGCACAGCACCACTTGCTGGTCAAAATATATGAAACATTTTCTTTTTTGCTTATAGCTTCTGAATGGTGTGCTCAAATCATGAAACTGGTCGGATTCAGCGCATCGTGCCGAGTCGAATGATGCCTACTTTTTCCCATATTGGGCGTCGGCCATTTTTAATTTTGTCCTAAAATGCTGTATTTTAAGAATGCAGTAGCATATCGTTACGAAACTCGGTATGTGTTATCGGGACCATGTCCTGAAGGGACTCTTGATAGACTACTTGGGTCATGCTGAGAACGATGATACCAATTATGCCATATTTGCATGAATTTGCTGTCCGCCATTTTGAATTTCTTTAAAACATACTTTTTTTTAACTCCTCCTAGATCGTTGGTTTGATTTTCACCAAAATTGGGTCAGATCATATTCACACCATGCTGGCAAAAATTTACCAAAAGATTTTTGATAGACCAAACCGTTCTCGATTAACACAGCAACAAATTGGTTGGCATGATGCCAAGCTGATTCTTAAGCTGTAACTCCGCACCGCTTTGGCACATTGACACCAAACTTTTTATGTCATTGTAACCATGCTTGCATGTCTCATTGGTCCTTTGTGCTTGGCCCCGATAATTGCTGCTTGCAGCTATATTTGTTTTTGGATCTGATTGATTGTAGGCCTCCTTTAACTGAGCTTATGCACCCCAATTTTTGACCCCAAAAAGCATTATTTGTGGGTAATTCTGGCAATATTGAATACAATTTTTTTTTTTTTTTTTTTTAAATATTCTGCACAATGTATTACACTAACTTTACAGCAACTTTGCTTTAACGTTTAACCAGGAAGTTTTTGAAATACTTTTATTTTTGTACAAAGTGGAAGAGTCACAGTCAAAAATGACCGGCCTACCAAAAATCTGTCTATATTATCACCAAATATTGGATTCAATCTTTTTAACTTTTCAAAATTACATGTTTTGTATTTCTTTTTAAAACTTTGTGGCTTTGTTTTGAAATGTTTATTTTGTACAAAATACAGACTTCCTAGTGAAACAGAGCACACTAGTGTGATAAACAGTGCAAATGTTTTCCCCATATTTAGTTGAATATTGACATTTATCCACAAATAATACTTTTTGGGATCAAACTGAGGTGCATAAGCTCTGATAAAGGAGGCCAATGAACAATCAGATCCAAAAATAATAAAAAAAAAAACCCGTCTTAATTGAAAGAAAACAAGTTGACAAAAAGATTGAATCCAATATTTGGTTAGCGTTTTTATAAGTTTTTTTTTTTTTTTTTTTGGTTATTTTTGACTGGGGTTAAACATGAATTGTCCGTTTTGATTTCATGGTGACTAAGTTTGGTAGTGTGTTGCTGTGCTAATCGTGATTTAAAAGTTCACAAATATTGGTTTTTATTATGATTCAGTTTTATCACAGCAGTTTTGCTAGTGTAACATTCATATAAATATATTTTTCCTCTGATTTAGATGAAATGGAGAAGCATCTTCGCCTGCTGGCCGAGTTGACGCCTGCGTGGCTAACTATACATCCAATCAGGAAGGACTTGTACCTAAAACTGAACAAGACCACGGATCTGAACATTGTGCTGGACACCCTGAACCAGAAGACGAAGGAAGAGGAGCGCGTTTGAGCAAAGCCAAACAAGACCTGAGACAATACCATGTGCAATATTTTATTATGGATTTTAACTTTTTAGATGACTTTTTCATATGTTCACAGTTTGCATTCTACTAGTGTGATTGTCACTACATTTGTTTTAAATGAGAGGTTTCTGTTGACCTTGTTCATTGCATCTTCACACAATAATTGTTCATAAATGTTGACACACATACAGCATGGAGGTTGAATCATTTACAAGATTCATGTTCAATCATTTACAATAAACAAGAACTTCTATAACTGGCTGTGTCTCAAATCGCACACTTCCCTACTATGTAGTAGGCATAAAACAGTAGGTACTTCCAGTGAGATCTGCACAATGAGGCCATGAAACAGGATTTGTGACTTGTATTGCTTCACATCACTGGCAGTGATGCTGGTAGGTCACATGACAATGACATGGTGAATGTATTGCATTCGGATTACATTCAAACTGTAGTGATGGGGGAAACGCTTTGAGACCGTTTCAACGCGTTTGTTCTGAACCAGTGATACGAAGTGCATATCAAACTGCAAAAATCACGTGATTTCAATAAACGAGGCTTCGTTACGCCATGACGCTTTCAAAATGTCAATGGTTTGCCGCTTGGGGGCGACGCTCTCTATGAACCAGTGTTTACATGATTTTAACCTGATCTCGGATCAGTTTTAGACATTTATTGACATTCGATTAATAAAAAAACATTTCACTTCATGTTTAGTGCTTTTATTAATTGCATCTAATAGATGATCTGGTTTGTAAAAGGTGTTTTTATGCATGTTCTGACCAGCAGGGTTTGAAACTGAATCGTTTTGACAAGCAATTGATTCAAAGTTTCGAAAAGCTTCATTTCTCCCATCACTACCCCAAAGTAGTACCTACTCAAAAGTATTGGATTTTAGAGACAGTCCGTCTCTGGATAATGCTCATGCAGGGTTCCCACTCTTTTTCAACGATCATTTTCCAGGATGTTTTCCATTTTACTACAGCGGGAATAATGCCAAATATTGCTCTCTATGTCTTTTAAAGGCATACCGTTTATTACCATGACTTAACTATAAAACAGTTTTTAATGTGAGCTCTTAATCACACATTATGACTACGGAAGCTTGTTTCTGCCACAGAATAAAAAGTGTGACTTTTTATTTCGCTATTCTGACTTTTTCTCGCAATTGTGAGTTAGGGTTAGACTTCAGAATTGGACTTTATATCTCACAATTCTGAGAAAAGTAGTAAGAATAGCGAGATATAAACAATTGCGATTGCTTTATAACACATTTTTGAATTGAGAAGTTGCAATTACCTTATGTATTTTTTATTCAGTGGCAGAAACCAGCTTCCATAGTTTATTGCCATGACTTAACTATAAAATCAGTTTTTAATATGAGCTCTTAATCATACTTAGACAAAATGTTCCAATGTTACCAGTGTCGATATCATAGCAAAACATAAACAAAACATTAAAATAGTTCTAACTATTTGAAAATAAAAAATATTAATCAAAGACAAAGCTGATGAACAATAAAGAAACCCATAACACGCAATAGAACATGTGGCAGGTCTGCATTTACACAATGCACATATATTTTGACATCAGAATTGTTTTTGTCCTGTCTAGTGCTGGTTATCACCATGTCAATCAATACAATTTTGGATTTGATCCTGCATTTAAACTAGTCATTCCTAAAACTTTGCAGCATGAAAAATAAAACTTCTCAAATTGCGAATGGGTTATATACAGATCGCAAACAAAGAGTGTTCCCTTTATAATAGCTGTCAATCACTTCAGCGCAAGCTTACAGAAAAAAAAAAAAAAAATTCCAGGAGGACAACAAGATTTTCCAGGACATTTCACATTTTCCAGGGCTGGAAAATTTGTCATAAATTTTCCAGGTTTTCCAGGATGAGTGGGAACCCAGTCAAGATGGAATTAAGACTATCAAAGCCCTAAAAGGGTTAAGTGTGTTACTATAAAATTTATTGGAATTCTTTTCTGAAATGTAAACCATCATGTGACTAATATACATTTCCTTGTGTGAAAGCACGTGACCGTCAGTACTGTATTAGAGAGAAAACAGGCGTTGGCTTCAGCTTGTCAGATCCATTGAGATACTTGAGCTCCACCACCACCACACAGCCTAACACCTCCGCCTTCTGCTGTCGGATCAGCTCACACGCCGCATACAGGGTTCCTGACAGACAGACAAACAGTTGTTACACTGCTGCTGTCGGTCGATTAAACAACATTCAAATGTCTTGCTCACCTCCAGTCGCCATTAAATCATCAATGATCAGGATCTTCTGTCCTGCAGAAACAGCATCTTCCTGCATCTCTGCCTCGGCCTGAAACAGAGGCTTGTGTTATAACTGCAAGTACACGATGTGATACTGGATAGCTTATAAACTGGAGGTACCTTTGCATATTCCAGACTGTAAGTGACTGATAATGTGGGGCCAGGGAGCTTCCCTTTTTTCCTAATCGGAGCAAATCCTACTCCCAATCTCTGAGCCAGAAGTGGCCCAAATAGAAATCCTCGAGCATCCATTCCTAGGAAAGAATGATGATTACAACACTCTACATGCAATCCCTTGCTAGTCAAACAATTATAACGAATTAGCTAGAATTTCAGTTATTAGCAAAATATAACATTTTTGCAGGTGCTCCTAACTTTTTGAAGTTGGGAGCACCAGTGCTACCAAGTACAAAAAGTTAATTTCGAGCCCTGCATTATGATAAAATGCTCCAGTATAAATTTATAGCTAATTTTTCAAAATTGTCCTCTATTTAAAGGTACACTATATGTATGTTAACATTTTTTTTCTTTCAAAATTAACAATTTAAATATTGAGTCATTACATCATTAATCCTTCTTCCAAAACATGTTTTTGTCTTACCCTGATTCACTACAGTAAGCCTGTTATAAGTCTTTTAGACCTAGCGGTAGGGCTGCACAACATTGGAAAAAACTGACATTGCGATATTTAGTTTTTTCTGCGATATATATTGCGATGTGTAAACAATTTCACCATATGACTTGAATGGCTTGACTTGGCTATATTTGGAAAGAATTACCGTGTTGTTCCGAATAAAAGACAGTGTTTTTTTTTCTTAGAAATACATCTGAAAAATGGGTTTGTCTTACACTGAACAAAACTATAAATGCAACACTTTTGTTTTTGCCCCCATTTTTCACGAGCTGAACTCAAAGATCTAAGACTTTTTCTATGTACACAAAAGGCCTATTTCTCTCAAATATCGTTCACAAATCTGTCTAAATCTGTGTTAGTGAGCACTTCTCCTTTGCCGAGATAATCCATCCACCTCACAGGTGTGGCATATCAGGATGCTGATTAGACAGCATGATTATTGCACAGGTGTGCCTTAGGCTGGCCACAATAAAAGGCCACTCTAAAATGTGCAGTTTTACTGTACTGGGGGGTCTGAAAACCAGTCAGTATCTGGTGTGACCACCATTTGCCTCACGCAGTGCAACACATCTCCTTCGCATAGAGTTGATCAGGTTGTTGATTGTGGCCTGTGGATTGTTGGTCCACTCCTCTTCAATGGCTGTGAGAAGTTGCTGGATATTGGCAGGAACTGGAACACACTGTCGTATACGCCGATCCAGAGCATCCCAAACATGCTCAGTGGGTGACATGTCCGGTGAGTATGCTGGCCATGCAAGAACTGGGATGTTTTCAGCTTCCAGGAATTGTGTACAGATCCATGCAACACGGGGCCGTGCATTATCATGCTGCAACATGAGGTGATGGTCGTGGATGAATGGCACAAAAATGGCCTCAGGATCTCGAAATAGGCCTTTTGTGTACATAGAAAAAGTCTTAGATCTTTGAGTTCAGCTCATGAAAAATGGGGGCAAAAACAAAAGTGTTGCGTTTATAATTTTGTTCAGTGTATATTCAAGGTCTAGACTTTTACATGTCAATAATACACACGCAACAATAGGTGGCGCCAAATACACGTAAAACGAGTGTGCCAAGAAATACGATCGCGAGTGCAAAAAGACTTAAAAACGCAAACAGTCAAAGAAAAGCTTACCGACTAAGAGCCGCATGACTGTCATGTTTGCGTGCCTCGCTGACAGGACCAAACTTCCAACGTACGTGATTTTAAAATGGAAGATTTCAAAACTACAATAAGATTTCACTTCTACTGTTAATGAAATGTTGGTAGGCTACATGCTTTTCACTATGAGATGGATACCCTGATCGTTATATAATTCAGATGGCCTACACGTTATTTTTATGGTATGCCAAAAAAGTGTTTATTTTTAAATGTGATCTTTGGTATATTTTACCAGTATTTACCATACTTTCAATACAAAAATTGATGAAAATTATTTTCAAATAAAAGCATTTTCTTTATAAAAATTATAAAATACAAGATTTGGTCTTCAAAGGTACATCTTGAAAAAGTCTTATAATCAGGGTTGTCTTATTCGGAAAAAATACGGTAATAATTCTAGAATGACTGATTTTCTCTTTGTGTTTTGTTGTTTTATTAACATTAATGACAAAGTGACAGCAGCCTAATATTCCTGCTGTGTCTTAAGACCGAATGCACGGATCCAATATGATGAAACGCATGATGCATCCGTTTGTTTGCGTTCACGTAAGCGGCTGTGTTTACGAAGATACTCACCAAGACGGGCATTTCGAATTTTGCGTGTATGTGTCTGTTCAAGCATATCCGCGGAAGAGAACTGAATTCAGTGTTCGTATGCTGTGTGTGTGCACAGAAAACAGTGCACAATGTCTGAATTGAGTTCTCTTTTGCGTCGTCTTGCACTACAATGGTTTAAAATCCCTTGAATGTTTAAACTGACAGGACCTAAAACACATGCAAAGCCCTACTTAGCGGGATGGTTTTCTGGGGAAATTCAGTACATACGTCACTCGCTTGTGCACGTCTCGTCATAACCGTAAACAGAGTAAAGGTGCTCCGCCTACACTGCCGCGTGTCTGGTGTGTGAGTAGCATAGGCTAGTCGTCACACAGCGAACGAGAAAGGTTGACATGGAGCCACTAAATCTCCAACCTCTGGAGATTCAGCCGTTTTAAACAAACGCCGAACAGAGGAGAGTCTGCTGGAGAAAAGAGTATGCGACAAAGCTCGTGATAAAACAAGAATCAACATTAACTTAGCTTTTCGGAGAGGACAAGAACTGAGGGATTTGAAATGTAAAAGCGACACAGAGATGATGGTGTTTTTATTACTCAACAGGTCAGTAATAAACAGATTAGATGTGCTGATGTACGTTAATACAATATATCACGATATCGAACATGCACAGTATTGTTATTGTGGGCACTTCAAAACACAGTAAATAATTATTTGTTGCGAATTATTCAGTAGCTGTGCTACTTTCTGTTTCTGAACACTTATTGTTCAGTAACACTTTACAATAAGGCTCCATTAATGAATTAATTAATTAACAAACTGACAATGAAAAATACCTCTAAAGCATTTAGTTAATGTTAATTTCAACATTTAATACATTATTAAAATCAAAAGTCGTAACTATATTTAATGGACTTGAGCTAGCATGAACTAACAATTTTAACTAACGGTAAAAAAGATAACTTCTGAAACAAATGTAGCTATTGCTCATTGTTAATATTAGTTAGCGCATTAACTAACATTAACTAATGATACATGCTTGTAAAGTGATACCTATTGTTCTTTATAATTATTTTGCCCTTTAATCTATTTGAAACATTTATTTACTTTATAAATTTTTGTTGTGTATTGCTTTATTGTATTTATAAAGTTCTTTTTGTTACAAGAAAAAGTGGTTAAACTTTATTTTAAGGTGTCTGTGTTACAGTGTGGTTATACATTTAAGTACGGAGTAATATTAATTAACAACATGTACTTTGGTTTAGGGTTAGTTGCTTGTAATTATGCATGATTTACTGTTATTACTATAGTAACTACATGTGTGTAACAAGGACACTATAAAATAAAGTGTTACTGGAAAAATTTAAACTTATAATATGAGAACATTTTTTTGCAAATAATTTCAATACCGTGATAATACCGTATAGGGGACAGTGGGGTAAGTTGAGCCTTTTTTTTTTTTTTTTTAAATTTTCTTTTATCCTGAGGACCACATAAGGCAGAAGTACAATGAAAGTATCTAAAGTAATTGATCAGATATAAATGATCAGAATACATCTATGACAAAGGGTTCTTATGAAAGTGTTCATGTGGCTCAATTTACCCCAGGTTAGGGGTAAGCTGATCCGAGTCAGTGGGTAAATTGCCCCATCTGGGTGTAAACGGACAATCTAATTGAATCTGAATCAAACCCATGTGAAATTGTAAAGATAATTTACCTCTTTTAAAAACACCTTCAATAATCAAATTTCCTTTTAGTCATATTTCTTTTCTTAAAGCTAACTTAAACAACATAAAACCAACCAAATTAAGTTGAATTAAAGACTTCAATGTCTTTAATTGTTTGCATTTCTGAAACAATATGTTGAACACCAAAGTTGTAACCTTCCCAAAAACACACTAAACAGAGTTTGAGTAAAATTAAATACAAATTAAATAAAACTAAATTAGAATGAATGAATGAATGAATGGTCACTGAAACTAATGATCATTTTAGTCAAAAGGCTCTTGACATGGTAGTTTTTCTGCAATATTGAACATGTTAGGCCATTAGGGACTACAGATGGAAAGATGTACATGATTAAGCATCTTCTGGTTCTTCTCAGAAAAGGATTTGCTGTACTTGTACATCGTTCCTATCAAATAAACAAATGTTGTGTAACATTACATTGAAATTAAACCAGTTTATACTTCAGAGATTTAACTCAACTACAGTGCCTTATGGCGGGGTAAGTTAAAACGCTGGCTCAATTGACCCCTCAGTATCTGGCTCACTTTGCCCCATAGCTGCCATTTTGGACAAAACTAGCTAGCTTAGCAATTCAGGCTAATATTTAGCTTAATGATTTGCATGGTTTTATACATTGCTAAATCACCAATATAGATCATAAATATTTTGGACAAATTAGCTTTTCTGTAACAGCCATTACATCTGTTCTGCTAAAATTGTACTTTGACGAGCCAAAAACAGTTTTTAAAGTAAAAGGGTGCCTTCCACTCCTCCCATGTGCTTCTCATTTTCACAGTCTGGCAGAAATGATGGGTTCCAAAATATATGGATCACATGACAATAAAAATGTACAGTTGCCAAGATAAAGGGGGTGGGGCAATTTACCCACTGGCTCATCTTACCCCACTCTCCCTACCGCGATAAACGCTTCAAGCTATTATCGCAGCATGACAATTTGATACGGTCATAAAACAGATAAATTGCCATTTGTATCTCTCCAACAGTTTATTGTAAAGCATTATCTATTATCACAGTCATGCGCAGCCGAAGCACAACCAAAACATGTACTTCCGCAAAACTGCGTTTAAGTTACACGGTGTATCTTATTAAGTCTTAACCGGTTTTATGTATTTGATCCCATATTAAAATCGGTTCCAATAAGAACCTTGTTTTTCCTCCCACAAGGCTTATCAGGAGTATAATTTGACTCTTGACCTAGTAAGTAAACGCACTCTTACCGACTATCAGATCCAGCTGAGGGTAAGTTTTCCTCACGTGCTCCTCAAACAGATCCGTCACTGCAGCCAGAGCCTTCGGATCCTTCAGGATCGGGAAAATATCCCTGTAAACAGCCAGGACAGACTATCTGAAACTACTACAAACGTTTAACCAAACCCTTCCGTTCCTCATGAACGCTCCGCGACGCGTTTAACGCTCGCTCAGAAGTTATATTGTATATAATACCCACTTGAATGGAATCCCTTTCGTAGGGAAATCGGGAAAAGTTTTAATGCACTTGGCGATTAAATCCAGTTTCTCTGCCATGTCTCGCTGCGAATGTTTGGACTGAGACTGAAGTAGACCACGTGATCAAGTCAACCAATAGAACGCGCTCCCTCACCACATGACTCTTACGTCATCAAATGGACAAAAATATCGCTAAATATGTGACAAAAAATAAAGCAATTATTACTTTACACATCCCGCTAGATGTATTTTTTTCTGTAACAGTTTTTGACAGTATTTACTGGAAAATATCATTGTTGCTCCCTGAAGAATTATGTTTTTAATTACAAAAACATACATTTTAAGAGTCTGCATGTCTATACAACCAACTCCCATATATATATACATATATAAAAGAGACATGCTAAAAGATAATGAAGGCGGTAGGTTAAAATCAATTGATTTAAAAACCAGTAAGTTTAAAAACATTAACTAATTTATTACTATCCCCACATTATAATCATATAATTAAAATGTACACTATGTAACTTTTGGCCCTCTAGCGGTAAAAAACAAACAAAAAAAACTAGACTACACCATACATGCGTTAAAGTAGGCGGAGCAACTTTTCACTCAGGCGAGTGACGTATGTCCGCAATTTCCCGGGAAAACCATCCCGTCAGGTTTAAAATATAAACATACGCTTACCATAGTGAATCAGGGTCAGACAAAAACGTTTTGGAAGAAGGATTAAAGATGTATTGACTCAGTATTTAAATTGTGTTAATTTTGAACAAAATGCACAGTCACATACAAGTTGTAAAAATATTTTATTGCCCCTTAAGAGTTTGCACTGATTTAAATGCACTGTACAAATATCAAAATAAAAGCGTATAACTTGATCATATGCAAACAATCATGTACAGTCAAATTTATGCTTCAACTAAAATAAATATATTTACGGATGATAGTGTGTTTTGGTAATTGTGTTCCTCTCAGATGTTTCTATGAACATTTATATTCTCCAATGACCTGCACATGTTTAGTCCCGTGACAGAAACGCTCAAACTCCCAAAAGCATAACAATCATCATATTTATCAATCATCAACACAAAATATTCTAAAATGAAAAGTATACGCTAAATCACTGCTCCTCAACATCAAAATGTGAAAGGATTTAAAGCAAAACACAAGGAAAATGCTAATATTTTTAAATTGAATCTGATTGTGAGAGTTCTTGTGGATGAACTGCATTAATGTGGCCAGTCACACTTCCATGGCTTCGACTCCGGCCCTTTAAGACACTTGCCCATCCGCTCACAGCCCGCAGGACTCCAGTTCTGAGGAACAGAAACAACAAGTGTGTCAGTGAGTGTGTGTGTGTGTGTGTGTGTGTGGGTGGTTGTGTGAGAGTGCGTGTGTGTGACTGTGTGTGTGTGTCTGTGTGTGTGAGAGAGACACTGAGTGTTATGTGTGTGAGAGTGAGTGTGTGTAAGTGTAAGTGTGTGACTGAGTGTGTGTGAGAGACACTGAGTGTTATGTGTGTGAGAGTGAGTGTGTGTAAGTGTGAGTGTGTGACTTAGTGTGTGTGAGTGAGAGACACTGAGTGTTATGTGTGTGTAGGAGTGTGTGTGTGTGGAACAGAAACAACAGAACATGCTAGAAGTGAAGTTTACAGCTGCATTCACCATCAGTGAACACACGAGGGCGCTGTTGCTCCACCAGCGGATCAACCCGAACACTCTTCAGTGCGTTAATGCCACAAAATAAATACAAGTGTGCAGTGGCAGAAAAACCTACAAGACTGCTAATAGTTATTAATCATAATTACTATTATTTTTGTATATACTCATTAGGGCATTTAAAGTAAGCATTTATTAAAATCTAAAAGTGATGAAAACATGATTTTATGATTTATGCAGCAGTTTGAAGGGTTTGACAGGTTTTTATTTTATCTGGCATTTTATTTAATTTAAGAAAAGTATTTGGTGCTTGTTAAGAAAAATGGGTAACACTATATATATAAGCCTTTATATATAATGCATTATGAAAGTATTTTTATGCATTAATTATGCCTTGAAACACACCTTATAATGCATTGTATGGTCTCATGAATAATTATAATGCCTTTAGAGAATATAATGCATTAAACACACGACACACAAATTTGCAAATACTGCATTTTAACTTTGCTTACAATTATTTATGAAAAGATATACTGCATTATAATGTTTATGATGAGTACCTTTATCATGCATTATACATAAAGGCTTTTTACCAAAGAAAAATGTCATGCAAACTGAATGTTTTCACTTCGTCTGATGATGGCCGATGGGAAACGGTCAGATCTCACCATCACTGCCAGGTCACACATGTTGAGCTGCGGCGCTGCGGGGATCAGACGCTCCTGATGCTGATGAACGACTGCAGACGCCCGTCTCACAACGTTCTCATACTCCTCAGACTGGACACTGCAGGACACAGGGGACACAGGGACACACGGACACACGGGACACAGCGACACACGGGACACACGGGACACAGCGACACACAGGGACACACGGGACACACGGGACACAGCGACACACAGGGACACACGGGACACAGGGACACAGCGACACACAGGGACACACAGGGACACACGGGACACAGGGACACAGCGACACACAGGGACACACGGGACACAGGGACACACGGGACACAGGGGACACAGGGACACACGGGACACACGGGACACAGGGGACACAGGGACACACGGGACACACGGACACACGGGACACAGCGACACACGGGACACAGCGACACACGGGACACACGGGACACAGCGACACACGGGACACACGGGACACAGCGACACACAGGGACACACGGGACACAGGGACACAGGGACACAGCGACACACGGGACACAGGGACACACGGGACACAGCGACACACAGGGACACACAGGGACACACGGGACACAGGGACGCACGGGACACAGGGACACAGGGGACGCACGGGACGCACGGGACACAGGGACACACGGGACACAGGGACGCACGGGACACAGGGACGCACGGGACACAGGGACGCACGGGACACACGGACACAGGGGACACACGGAACACAGCAACACACGGGACACACAGGGACACACGGGAAACACAGCGACACACGGGACACACAGCGACACACGGGCCACACGGGACACAGGGACACACGGGCCACACGGGACACAGGGACACACGGGACACAGGGACACACGGACACACGGGACACAGGGACGCACGGGACACAGGGGACACAGCGACACACAGGACACACAGCGACACACAGCGACACACGGGCCACACGGGACACACGGAACACAGCGACACACAGCGACACACAGGACACACAGCGACACACAGCGCCACACGGGCCACACGGGACACACGGGACACACGGGACACAGGGACACACGGGACACAGGGACACACGGGACACAGGGACACACGGGACACACGGGACACAGGGACACACGGGACACAGGGACACACGGGACACACGGAACACAGGGACACACGGGACACAGGGACACACACGGAACGCAGGGACACACGGGACACAGGGACACAGGGGACACACGGGACACAGGGACAAACGGGACACACGGGACACACGGAACACAGGGACACACGGGACACAGGGACACACGGGACACAGGGACACACGGGACACACGGGACACAGGGACACACGGGACACACGGGACACAGGGACACACGGGACACACGGGACACACGGGACACACGGGACACACGGAACACAGGGACACACGGGACACAGGGACAAACGGGACACACGGGACACACGGGACACACGGGACACAGGGACACACGAGACACACGGGACACAGGGACACACGGGACACACGGGACACAGGGACACACGGGACACACGAGACACACGGGACACACGGGACACACGGGACACACGGGACACACGGAACACAGGGACACACGGGACACAGGGACACACGGGACACACGGGACACACGGGACACAGGGACACAGGGACACACGGGACACACGGGACACAGGGACACAGGGACACGGGACACAGGGACACAGAGACACATGGGACACATGGGACACAGGGACACACGGGACACAGGGGACACACGGGACAGGGAGAGAGAGGGGAACTTAAATTAAAACAAGTAATAAGACACAATAGAACTACATGCATGTGTGTGTGACAGAGAGTGTGTGTGTGTGTGTGTGTGTGTGCTTGTTTATGTGATTTATGAGGACACAAATTTGTATAATGACATGGCTATTACACTGGTATTACAACATAAATGTGGTTTATGAGGACATTTCCTGTGTCCTCGTAATAAAAATGGCTTAAAAAACATACTAAATGTTTTATTAAACATGTAAAAATGCAGAATGTTTTCTGTGATGGGTAGGTTTAGGGGTGGGGGTAGTGTGTGTGTGTGTGTGATGGGTAGGTTTAGGGGTGGGGGTAGTGTGTGTGTGTGTGTGTGTGTGATGGGTAGGTTTAGGGGTAGGGGTAGTGTGTGTGTGTGTGTGATGGGTAGGTTTAGGGGTGGGGGTAGTGTGTGTGTGTGTGTGTGTGTGATGGGTAGGTTTAGGGGTAGGGGTAGTGTGTGTGTGTGTGTGATGGGTAGGTTTAGGGGTGGGGGTAGTGTGTGTGTGTGTGTGTGTGTGTGTGTGTGTGTGTGTGATGGGTAGGTTTAGGGGTAGGGGTAGTGTGTGTGTGTGTGTGATGGGTAGGTTTAGGGGTAGGGGTAGTGTGTGTGTGTGTGTGTGTGTGTATGTGTGTGTGTGTGTGTGTGTGTGTGATGGGTAGGTTTAGGGGTAGGGGTAGTGTGTGTGAGTGTGTGATGGGTAGGTTTAGGGGTAGGGGTAGTGTGTGTGTGTGTGTGTGTGTGTGTGTGTGTGTGTGTGTGTGTGTGTGTGATGGGTAGGTTTAGGGGTAGGGGTAGTGTGTGTGTGTGTGTGTGTGTGATGGGTAGGTTTAGGGGTAGGGGTAGTGTGTGTGTGTGTGTGATGGGTAGGGGTAGTGTGTGTGTGTGTGTGTGATGGGTAGGTTTAGGGGTAGTGTGTGTGTGTGTGTGTGTGTGATGGGTAGGTTTAGGGGTAGGGGTAGGGGTAGTGTGTGTGTGTCTGTGTGTGATGGGTAAGGGTACTGTAGGGGGATAGAATGTACAGTATAAAAACCATTACGTCTATGGAATGTCCTCATAATGTAGTTGCACCAACATGTGTGTGTGTGTGTGTGTGTGTGTGTGTGTGTGTGTGTGAGAGAGAGAGAGAGTGAGTGTGTGTGTGAGTGTGTGTGTAAGAGAGAGTGTAAGTATGTGAGAGTGTGTGTGAGTGAGAGAGTGTGAGTGTGTGTGTGTGTGTGAGTGTGTGTGAGAGAGTGTGAGAGTGAGTGTGAGTGAGAGAGTGTGAGTAAGTGTGAGTGTGTGTGTGAGTGTGTGTGAGAGAGTGTGAGAGTGAACGTGAGTGAGAGAGTGTGAGTAAGTGTGAGTGTGTGTGTGAGTGAGAGAGTGTGAGTGTGTGAGAGAGAGTGTGTATGTGTGTGTGTGTGTGAGTGTGTGTGTGAGTAAGAGAGTGTGTGTGTGAGTGTGTGAGAGAGTGTGAGAGTGAGTGTGTGTGAGAGAGTGAGAGAGAGTGTGAGTATGTGAGTGTGTGTGTGTGTGTGTGTGAGAGAGAGTGTGAGAGTGAGTGTGAGTGAGAGAGTGTGAGTTTGTGTGTGAGTGTGTATGAGAGAGTGTGAGAGTGAGTGAGTGTGTGTGAGAGTGTGAGAGTGAGTGAGTGAGAGAGTGTGAGTGTGTGTGTGAGTGTGTATGAGAGCGTGTGAGTGTGTATGAGAGCGTGAGAGTGAGTGTGAGTATGTGTGTGTGTGTGAGAGAGAGAGTGTGAGTGTGTGTGTGAGTGTGTATGAGAGAGTGTGAGAGTGAGTGTGAGTATGTGTGTGTGTGAGAGAGTGTGAGTGTGAATGAGAGAGAGTGAGTGTGTGTGTGTGAATGTGTGAGAGAGAGAGAGTGTGAGAGAGTGTGTGTGTGTAAGTGTAAGTGTGTGTGACTGTGTGTGTGTAAATGTGAGTGTGTGAGAGAGAGAGTGAGTGTTATGTGTGTGTGTGAGAGAGTCTGTGCGAGTGTGCGTGACTCTGGTGTGTATGTGTGTGAGAGTGTGTGAAAGAAAGTGTGTGTGTGTGAGAGTTTGTGTGTGGGTGTGTGTGTGTGTGTGTGTATACAGTGTGTGCATAATTATTATGCAAGTCAATATTCTGATCATATTTTTTTTCTAGGCACATTTGACCAATTCCAAACCACATCAACCTTAATAACTACTATTAATTAACTATATAGTAATTTATATGTGAGATATAAAACGCCTCACATTCAGGTGTGCAAAATTATAAGGTTTTCCTTTACAGGTAAAATGTGCCAAA
Organism: Coreius guichenoti; assembly: GCA_039654105.1. Classification (NCBI taxonomy): domain Eukaryota; kingdom Metazoa; phylum Chordata; class Actinopteri; order Cypriniformes; family Gobionidae; genus Coreius; species Coreius guichenoti. The sequence goes on from CM077168.1 coordinate 1,811,582, forward strand.
AAAGAGATTTAACTCAAAATGAAAAGTCAAAAATTATTAAATGCCCAATACTACAGATATTGTGACCATTGGACAAGAAATGAGAAGAGAAGACTCGATTGATGTGGTTTGGAATTGGTAAACAGAATACCATGGTACCACCATAACACATGTTCACAATACCACGGTAGTGTAATATACAGTGCTTCCACTTTAAAACAACAGCTGACATTTGCTCTCGGGCAGCTCTGTGTGTCTTCTTCAATCACTGCCTCATCTTTGCACTCAGTATAAAATAGCTTTAATTAATTATTTGCTCATGCACGGAAAAATATGCAACAGACGGGCAATCCCACCATAAAACACAAACACACGCACACGCCGCGGTCCCCGAGGGTTTGCCACCTCCACAGAGGCGGTCGTGTGTCCTCTCATTATTTGTGTTGGACAGCGTCCCGCACCCTGATGGTTTCAAAGGAACGCTGCTCTCAATAGGACCTGTAGGCTTAATGGGCTTCTGAGAATGTGTGTGCAAGAAACACAAATATCAGCACTGCAATTACGGCCGCGATACAAAGGCAGGCCGCACCTGCGTCAGGCCTGTCCCCTGCTCTCAAAGGCTGCCTTCTGATTGGCCCCCGGGGAGGGGGTGTGTACGTGTGGGGTGAAGTGTCAATTAGTGTAATTACCCTGGGCGCTGTCCGACTCACACCTCCAGTCTCTACACTTCTGCCTTTCCCCCGGGAGCATCGGGCACGAGCCGCACGCTAACATCTGCTCCCCTCTCGCTCCTCTTCCAACAGCGATTACGCACTTCATCTAGTGGTGGACCAGTGATTGATCATTACCTTTCTTACACAGAACAACCTCCTGGACAACAACCAGTCTGCTTTCAAAAGTGGCCACTCAACTGAGACTCGGTGTCTAATGCAGAGTTCACACTGCACGATTTTCAAAGTAGTCAGATCGCAGTTCTTTTCATACTGCATGATGGATCGACCGACAACTCTGTCAGGGTTCCCACTCTTTTTCAGGGATCATTTTCCAGGACTTTTCAGACTTCAGTGTAAACGCCCACTGCTGTGATTGGCTGCTGTGAGACTTCAGTGTAAACGCCCACTGCTGTGATTGGCCGCTGTAAGACTTCAGTGTAAACGCCCACTGCTGTGATTGGCTGCTGTGAGACTTCAGTGTAAACGCCCACTGCTGTGATTGGCCGCTGTGAGACTAGTGTAAACGCCCACTGCTGTGATTGGCCGCTGTGAGACTTCAGTGTAAACGCCCACTGCTGTGATTGGCCGCTGTGAGACTTCAGTGTAAACGCACTGCTGTGATTGGCCGCTGTGAGACTTCAGTGTAAACGCCCACTGCTGTGATTGGCTGATGTGAGACTTCAGTGTAAACGCCCACTGCTGTGATTGGCCGCTGTGAGACTTCAGTGTAAACGCACTGCTGTGATTGGCCGCTGTGAGACTTCAGTGTAAACGCCCACTGCTGTGATTGGCCACTGTGAGACTTCAGTGTAAATGCCCACTGCTGTGATTGGCTGCTGTGAGACTTCAGTGTAAACGCCCACTGCTGTGATTGGCTGCTGTAAGACTTCAGTGTAAACGCCCACTGATGTGATTGGCTGCTGTGAGACTTCAGTGTAAACGCCCACTGATGTGATTGGCTGACATCTTTGCATGTGAAATAGCTAGTATTACATGTGGAACTCTCTCGAAAACTTTTAGCAAGTTTGTACTATTCCAGCTCTCAAGGTTAACTAATCGCGGAAAGTGTTGATTATAGCATTATATTCAGATCTATGGCATTATATTCAGATCTATGGCATTATATTCAGATCTATGGCATTATATTTACGTCGTGGCATGAAAGGTTGCAGTGATGAGCATTGTAGCCGATCACAGACATGTTGAACGCATGAATGCAGCGATCTTGTGATTTCTGCACATTAATGAATGCTTTCATCATAACTAACAGTGCAAACACAATGTAAATAAGAGATTGGTTGATTATTACGGGAGTTTTGGCACGAGTCCAGAACTCAGTCACGGATAAACTTGTGATGTTTGATTGACAGCTCCAGTTCTTTGATCGCTTTCTATATATAATTTAATCAGTTTAAATAACAGATTATTTTCATCCTACTATGAGAAACAATGTGAAGTTGAGCGTTTAGTCACTGGTTTGATTTACTGACACATAGACAAAGAACATCTGACTGTACATGAATCATTACATATCAGAAATCACTGGTCTCAGATCAGGTATTAGAATTAACACGGTTACTGACATGTTGTGGCATTACTGTCGAGTCCATATCGTTAAAGTCTGTTTGCAAAGCCTGCGCTGAAATTGTGACTGATTTCCCAAAGAATCCACAGTGAAATGTAGCGAATACAAATAAATAATGCTCAACTGAGACATTCACATTGTTGAAAATAAATAAGCACATTCCTAGCATTAGGATCCTTTGGAAGGTAATGTTATTTTTAGTCCGTTCGTCTCTCCTCGTCATCTCACTAACACTCCAGTGGGCGGGGCCAATTCGTAAATCAAAGGATATTCGTATAGTATGATGACCTCTTATATGTCAAAAGCTCAAGGAAAATTTGATTTCTCAATTCATGACCCCTTCAAACTTCACAGATCACTTTGCTAGAATTGCACGGTCCTGCAGATTTGCCTTATTCAACATCAGGAGGATCAGGCCCTTCCTATCGGAGCTACACCTTCTATCCAAACTGGACTATTGTAATGCTCTCTCCTTCCAGCATCACTGTCAAACCTCTCCAACTGATCCAGGATCCAGAAGAGTGGACTTTATCGAGCCGAAGAGAGAGCACGTCACACCGCTCCTCATAAACTTGCACTGGTTGCCAATCGCCTCTCGCATCAAATTCAAGGCACTGATGTTTGCCTACAGAACAACCACTGGCTCTGCACCTAAACTCACTACTTCAGACATACGTGCAGGGCCGGTTCTAGGCATGGGCCAAACGTCTGCCTTGCCCACCCAATCAAAATTTAGGACCAGATAGTGTTAATCTGTTTTCATGATTTGTGCATATGAATTATCATTAAAATGATTAAAAACAATCTGAGGTGGGCTCTGTGTTGAAAGGTTTGATGAAGGGCTGTAGAATGCCCCAAACAATCACAAAAATAACACTAGAAAATTGCAGTATTTTTTCCTTTATTAACTGAAAGTAACGACACATACAGAAAAGCGAGGCTGACAATCACACGAGCGAAAACGGGCAGAAATATTTCTGTGTGAATTATTCGTGAACATGTATCTTGTACAGCTCTGATTTGATTTTTGATTCATGCTAAGTTAAAATTTGCTAAAAAAAAAAACGTGCTCATTTATGAACATGCATTTATTGCATAGAACATAATGTAAGTGTTCAAAGTGTTTAAAATGCAAATGCATAGTTCAGTTGAAACCTCGCCCTCTTTGGCTTGCTGTTAATGCTGTTAAACTAAATGTACGAGACAAACTGTTTGCTTAAACAACAGCACTGAAATAAAAATGGGTTGTTTATCTGTTAATCAGTTTAGGGCTATTCACACAGGACACGTTTTTCTGGTTAAAAACACGAGACGCAGGTCAGTGCAGGTCTAGAGATACGTTTTTTTGCCGCGTTTTTATCATGCACGATACTCTGCAAAAGTATGGAAACGAGATGCGAGGGCAACAGTCAAACAGGGTGACGTTTACATTAAAAACGATAGAACAGTAGCGCAATGGATTGAAAAAACACATTCTGTGTGGCATTTAATTGGCCCTTTTCACGCAATCATCTATCTAGTCTATAACCCCCACCCCTGCACAGAGAAAAAAAGCCCACCCAGGATATTTGCATGCCCACCCTTCTATAGGTGCCTAGAACTGGGCCTGCATACATGTCCTCCAGAAGCTTGCGTTCTGCAAGTGAACGGTACCTTGTGGTGCCATCATGCCAAAGAGGCACAAAAATCACTTTCACGGATCCTTACCTGGATTGTTCCCTGCTGGTGGAATGACCCGCCTAACTCAACCCGAGCTGCCGAGTCTTTAGCCATCTTCAAGAAACGGCTGAAGATGCATCTTTATCGTCAACACTTGAGCCATTAATTCTAACACTTACTATTCTATATCTATTTTAAAAAATCCTTGTATTCTGGCCGAATGTAGCAACGATCGCTGCTGTAATCGCTGTGGTTGGTTTTTGGGAGTCATTCGCCACCATCACTTTTTCAATGACGTAGGACTCGCATTGATGGGAATATCTGATCTGTCCGCTTGCATGGCAGATGCAAATGCATGCATCCGATTCATATCAGATTTATTTCCACATATGAATGAGGGGAAAAAAATTGGAATTGGGTCACTTGAACCATGTAATACAAATGCGGCCTTAATGAAACGGCGGTGACATTGAAGTCATGCGACCATAGTGTAGTTTGTTTATAGCCTACATCTAGCTTTCTAGTTTTGTGCTTATATTCATCATTAATAGTCTAGTGGGGTGTTGAAAGTTCTCCCACTGACATATGAAAACATGCCAAGTGGAAGGGTAAGTAATTGGAAAAATAGTTATAATTCTAGATCTAATGTTAATAAATGGCAGCGATTGGCGTCCTCGACATGAGGCGAGATTATCTATAGTCAGATATAGTGAGACTAAAACAGCTATTCATTTTTTTGTGTTACATATTTTTTATTTTCCACATTGTAAGCAGCCTCGTAAAACATGCGTGACACTACGACTTATCCTGGAATAAGATGGAATGATAATAATACAAATTTGTCAGGCTGAAATGGGAAACTGATGGGCAACATGGCGACTATGATGAGAAAAACCAGGTATTCTTGAGCATTCTGTCCTTTTTAGGGTCGCATCTTATGACATCACGTCCTGTTTTTGGTTGGTTCAGATGTCTTTGGTCTGTGTTGCGTTCATATTTCAGTCGACGCGCATCAGAGTTCGTTTGGAAGCGGAGCGAGACCCACTTTTTTAGGGCCTCGGTCTGCTTGTTTGGTTCAGATGGCAGCGTTCACACTTATTCAAATGAGCAATCGTACCAGAGTTCGTTTTAATCCAACCAAACCTGCCAAGTGTGAACATACCCTAAATTTTAAAAGGTCTTAAAGGGATAGTTCACCCAAAAAATGAAAATTCTGTCATTAATTACTCACCCTCATGTTGTTGCGTAAGACTTTTGTTCATCTTCAGAACACATATGAAGATATTTTAGATGAAATTTCTGTCCCTCCATTGACAGGATACGCAACTACCACTTTCAAGCCTCAGAACGGTAGTAAAGACATCATAAAAGTAATCCATATGACTCCAGTGGTTTAACCTCAAGAACACATGTCAGAGATTCATATTTTGTAAATAAAGTCGCGAACAAACCACTCGCATTGCATCATAAAACTGAGATTAAACCACTGGAGTTCACAGGGCTTCAGATCACACATGCAGGAAACATTTGGTTTTCTTTCATGATAGACATGAAGATGAACCAAGGGACCAGGCGCTTCGGTGCTCGATCTGCTAAACGTACGGTACGCCGCCTTCACTGTATGTCCTGTGTTTATGCCCAAGGGTCCCTAATCAATAATTAACCAAAACATGTTTATTTATGCCCAGAGTCCAGACAAACAATAGAAAATCCACAGTCAGCACGGCTCATTAGCATTTTTCTGAACCTCGGTTTCCTTTCTCCAACTTGAGATGCGTGATTAATAATAACAATGGATGCAAATACAGTCTTTTGATTTATAATGCATGACACCCAGGGGGCAGGAGTATTGCTCAGGTGTGTCACCAGACTGATTAGCCATTCACACACACACACACACACACACACACACACACACGCACGCACGCACAAAACAGCATTCTCGAATGCGGAGAACACAATGAAACAAGAGCGAATCTGTATTCACATGGTAAAAACACCAACAAGTATAACTGAATGAATGAATAAAATAAGTCACACACACACAGTTGGAGCTAGACAAGGGAATTGAGCTGAAGAGGCAATCAAATACCTCTGCCTTTTCTCTCTGCTTCTCTCCCCCTCCTTCCCCCCGGTGGAAATTGAGCAGTTCTACGAGCACTATTGATTGAGGGCTGAAGTGCTTGTCGGTAGCAGATGAGGTCCGAGTTGCCTGCTACATTAGCCCAAGGCAGGATGGGACTTAAGTGCTCTCGGCCGGGGTAAGGCAGGCCGTGAGATGGGGGTCAGCATGGCAGGGGTTGTGTAGACCAAACAGTTTCCCTGGCCCGTTAGCTTGGTTAGCGTTCTCATTCACAGGACAGCACTGCTACTAATAGCTAGACTCACTAGGAATCACCATTTTATGGGCTCCAGACTGCGACCAAATGGTTGTATTTTGGAACCTTTTTTCCTGCCGGTGCGACTAAATATTGTTAGAGGTCGCACTGGTGCCATGACCACATTGCCCAACTGATAAGAGCTGGAGGGCCGATATTTGATCACGCGACACCGTTACTACACAGCGCTGGAAGATCCAGTGAGACAGCGTTTGAATTCACAGCAGAATTAATAACATCGCAGCGAGAAGCAGTCAAATTCGGCGCAGAGTTGTGTGTTATAAACCATATCAGAATAAAATGCCGCTGACGTGGAATCCAGGAGAAACATTGTGCCATGAAAGAACAAGTTATAGAAGGCTTTTCAATTCACAAATCACCAACATTCACCATGGATTTAATGTAGTAGCGCTAACTGTAACCATGGTATTGTGGCAGAAATAGTCGAATGTTTTTACATTATTCATCTCAGGGTTCTTACAACCATTTGAGAGTGAAATTCAAGCACTTTTCAAGAGCTTTCAAGAGCTTCACGCTTTTCCCAGCACTTCAAAGCTCTAAATAGTACCCATTTTAAATGTTATTTTTAATGTGATGACCAAAAACATTATTTGTTCATCTATTAAAGACCCATTTGTAAAACTGAAAGTTTCAAGATGTAGGAAAACAAGTGGCAAACAAACGCTTTTATTTAAAAATAAAAAAGATATGAAATTACCAGTATAACCAGTAGATGGCGGCAGAGGAGCACTTATTGGCTTATTAGCCATTTCCACTCCCTAATAGTTTTTTTACCCCACAGGTTTTGCTTTTAAATTTATATTTAGATATTATGAAATCCCTACTATAAAATATCAAATCATTAAAGAAATCAATTTTTGTCAAAGTTTGACACTTTTTGTACCGAAGTATAAAGTAGGAAAAGTCAAGAAGTCTCATGAAAAACAAAAACCTCTTCAAATTGCGAAGAATTACACAGAAAGTAAGTAAAGAGCACTCTTTTTATAATCAATGAAGCTGTCGGTCAGTTCAGTGTGATGCTATGGAAGATCAATGGTACATTTAATAAAAGTAGAATTTTTTTTTTTTTTTTTCCTATAAAACTTAGGTTGTTGTTAAAAGTTAATTTTATCTGCATCTCAACTCAAGCTCAGTGCTTAACTCTCAAATGTGCATTTCCAAGAAATATGCATGTAATATTATTAGTAACTGCATTTATTAATGCAAAACAATAGTAATTTTATGATTAAATTGCCTTTATGATTAACAATCCCCCCTCAGCGCTATCAAATCGCACCTTTTCATTTTCAACTAGCGCCACTTAAACCTTATAAGATTTTTGATTCTACCCATTTCTGGTCTCTATTTTGACTTAGAATTGACCTAATCAGGTCTTGGCCTAGATCTGAATGAGTTTGACTACAACGAAGCTTTTTTAAATGACGTTGCCATTTCTGAATAGCCAGTCTTATGTTGATGCAGGTTATATTACGGGCTGTGTCACTTTCGCTTCTTGTTTTAATTTATTCTCTGAAGTTTTACTATTGGATGATTCCTCAGACGGGGTAAGGAAAAGTACTTGCTCAATAATTGACTTTTGTTCATTTTTATGTACTGCAGCTTTAAGTCAAGTAAAGTTGTATATGCTGTTTCATGTTAACTTTAAAGGTGCACTTTATAATTTTTTTGTTTGTTGCACTAGTCAATGGATATGTTTGCACCAGTGGCTACCGTCAACTGTTTGGTTATCAAAATTCTTTCAAATATCTTCTATTGTGTTCAACAGAAGAAAGAAACTTTTTTAATTTTTAAAAAATCCCATTCTTCTTCAATCCAAAATGGCAGCACAGAGGTTTGTTTGAGCTGCACCCTCTACTGTACAGGCGTAAATTTAAATTTCCTTATTTCCGAATTGCAACCGCCCACTGCTCACCCCTCCCTTTCGAAGGACCTTTTCCTTTTCACAGGACAAAGATGTGGTCGTCTGAGACAGCAAAGAGTAGCTAGTGCTATGTAGAGCAGTTTGTCCCTTTAGGGCTACTGTAGAAACATGACGGCGCAAAATGGCTACTTCACTGTAAGGGACCCACAGTGTATGTAGATAGAAATGGCTCATTCTAAGGTAATAAAAACATAACGGTACATTATGTAAGGTCTTTATACACCACTGAAAACATAATTATATACACCGATCAGGCATAACATTATGACCACCTTCCTAATATTGTGTTGGTCCCCCTTTTGCCCTGACCCGTCGAGGCACGGACTCCACTAGACCCCTGAAAGTGTGCTGTGGTATCTGGCACCAAGATGTTAGCAGCAGATCCTTTAAGTCCTGTAAGTTGTGAGGTGGGGCCTCCATGGATCGGACTTGTTTGTTCAGCACATCCCACAGATGCTCGATTGGATTGAGATCTGGGGAATTTGGAGGCCAAGTCAACATCTCAAACTCGTTGTTGTGCTCCTCAAACCATTCCTGAACCATTTGTGCTTTGTGTCAGGTGCATTATCCTGCTGAAAGAGCCACAGCCACCAGGGAATACCGTTTCCATGAAAAGGGTGTACATGGTCTGCAACAATGCTTCGGTAGGTGGTACGTGTCAAAGTAACATCCACATGGATGGCAGGACCCAAGGTTTCCCAGCAGAACATTGCCCAAAGCATCACACTGCCTCCGCCGGCTTGCCTTCTTCCCATAGTGCATCCTGGTGCCATGTGTTCCCCAGGTAAGCCACGCACACGCACCCGGCCATCCACGTGATGCAAAAGAAAACGTGATTCAAACGTGACACTGTTGGTGCTTTCGGCGGTGGACAGGGGTCAGCATGGGCACCCTGACTGGTCTGCGGCTATGCCGCCCCATACGTAACAAACTGCGATGCACTGTGTATTCTGACACCTTTCTATCAGAACCAGCATTAACTTCTTGAGCAATTTGAGCTACAGTAGCTCGTCTGTTTGATCGGACCACACGGGCCAGCCTTCGCTCCCCACGTGCATCAATGAGCCTTGGCCGCCCATGACCCTGTCGCCGGTTCACCACTGTTCCTTCCTTGGAGCACTTTTGATAGATACTGACCACTGCAGACCGGGAACACCCCACAAGAGCTGCAGTTTTGGAGATGCTCTGACCCAGTCGTCTAGCCATCACAATTTGGCCCTTGTCAAACTCGCTCAAATCCTTACGCTTGCCCATTTTTCCTGCTTCTAACACATCAACTTTGAGGACAAAATGTTCACTTGCTGTCTAATATATCCCACTCACTAACAGGTGCCGTGATGAAGAGATAATCAGTGTTATTCAGTTCACCTGTCAATGTTATGCCTGATTGGTGTATATTATATTGCATCTGTCAATAGATCCTCCTAAATATTACACACTGGACCTTAATTTATAATGTATATAATTCAATGGATTGTCAAAAATATCACCCACCCTTAGTTCCTCAAGTACACTAACAGCGAGTGTGATGCTGGCGGGGACAGAGGTGCGTGCGGCTGTGCTGTCAGTCTGCCGCTGGACTGGAGGTATGTGCACAGACAGGCTCTACATCATCTTAAGTGGCTCTTTAGGTGTAGACAGAGATTAATGAGCGCCGACCGCTCCAGCTGGGTGCGCAGAGGAGCAGACGGTCAGCAGCCTGACACCTATTCACAGGGGACCAGGAACCAGTGGAAGAATGGAAGAATGAGTGGGGCTTGTGTTTGGATCTGACCTATTCGAAAACATCCACTGTAAACTGGAACGATAAGGAGGATGAAGATGGTCAAACTAACAGCTCTCTCCTCTCCAGCGCTCAACACGGATATTGATTTTTTTCTCTCTTTTTTTGGATGAATCTTTCTTTTTTTCATTGTTAGTGCTTGAAACCAGCGGAGCAGAGACGAGACGGAAGATCAAAAACAACACTAATGTTTAATTACTCTGTGTCTCTTCAAGAAAGAGGAGGGATATAAAAGAACAGCAGCGAGATGAAGAGAAATAAAGGGTGAAACAGAGGGTTACTCTAATCTACTACTTTTTAACGATAATGAAAAGAAAGACAAAAAGAAGTGTCATGATGAAAATTAAATTATTTTAATTAAAATATTGTGTTTATAAAAATGTGACTACATGCGACACCCTTGGTAAATATGATCAAAGGCGGCTGTGAAAACAATAAATGCATTGTTTATCCTTTTGATCTTTCATTAAAAAAATTTACAAAAATCTAACCTTTCATTGAAGTAAAATAATTATATGAAATTAATGTCTTTCTTTAATACACATTGGTCACAGTTTTTGGCACCCCAGAAATTACTTTGAGTAAAATAACTGTATATTCCCATTCATATTTACATTTTTTAGCATACCAGGGTGATTAGGAAATTATCCAGCCATGACTTCCTGATTAAATAATATATTTTTGTTGAAAAATTGTTAATCAATCAATTAAATAATACTTTTTTAAAAATTAAATTAAATTATTAAAAATGTAAGTCATCAACATAAATAGAAAAATGTAAATTGTTTAAAAAAAAAAAATAAAAAAAATATTGTAAGCCATTTCAATCAGATTAAAGTAAACTAAAAGATGAAACATTGCGCTGGTCTTTTCTTCCCTATTGTGCCGTAACGCTTCCCAAACAAGAACAAATGTAGGGCGGGGCTTGATTTTGTTTGTGGGGAACTGATTGGATGGTTGTGGTTTGCTATTGGTGGATCTCATGTGAGTGACAGGTGGCCCCGCCCTCGTCATCAGAGAAGAGAAGAGATGTCCCTGTTATTCTGATTCAAGATTAATGGAGCGTTTGATAAGAAACTGTCTAGAGGGTGTGGAAAAATCCTGATCAGTCTGAAATCAGCTGAGAATAGTAAACTGGATTTCTGAAAGCTTTTCACACACCATCTGAATGTAAAATGTTCTGATTATTTTGGTTGCATGTCTTAAAACACCCAGTGCATGATAAAGACTTGTGTGTGTGCAGAGAGAAAAGGACCTGGCGATAGAGAGAAGATGAGGACAGATAAAGATAAAGAATGAGAGGGGGCAAAGGCTAATCTTACTAAAGAAACTCATCAAAATAAAGACAGGTCAAGTCAACGCAGCAAAAACACGTTAAAAATAAACAAAAATACTTGGCACAATAAATGGATGGCAATACTAGTATAACAGAAAATATTAGTAATCAAATTATTATTATTGCATTTGGTCTGAATTCCCCAATTGGGGAGACACAATTACAGGGCTTATTTTTAAGAGGTTTTTATGAGGTATTTTTATGTTTTGTAAGCTCTCATTACATTAAACAAATACATGCAGATCATCTGTAAATTAATACACAAATATTTGCTTGTGATATAAACTCACTGTTGGGTCACACGGCGTTATGAATAATTACAAGATAGCAGATTTTTATTAGGATAAATCACAGTTTTATAGGATAAAGTGGGAATACGTCACATCGACTTGATGGTTTAAATCCCGGAAGAAATCCCCAACAAAACAAAAAAAGTTTCATGACCAGAACAGAAAAAGCGCACTATAAACACTAAACAAAATAGTTTTGGGTTTTTAATTTAGTTTTGATTTTTATTTAGTTTGGTTTCAGTTATTTGACCAAGTGTGTTAGTTTTAGTTTAGGTTTAGTTTAATTATTTGGCAGGGGACAACTCTGTGTAATGATCCATCTTGAGCTGAGATATTTAGGTTTCTTTAAACATCCGTATGAGCAAAACTGGTTATGAGCTGTGAAAAAAAAAAAAAAAAAAAAAAAAAAAAAAAAAAAAAATAATAATAATAATAAAAAATATAAATAAAAAAATAAAATAAATTAAATTAAATTAAATAAAAATATAAAATAATAGGTAAAATAAAATAAAATAAATAAATAAAATGAAAAAAACAAAATAAAAAATAAATAAAAATAATTAAATAATTAAATTAAATTAAATAAAAAACAAAATAAAATAATAAAATAAAATAAAACAAAACAAAATAAAAATAAAATAAAATAAAATAAAATAAAATAAAATAAAATAAAAAATAAAATAAAATAAATAAAATAAAATAAATTAAAAACTGGTGGTTTTGCAATACCAAAACATAGAGATAATCACTCAAAAAAAACAAACAAAAAAAACAAAAAAAAAACCAACCAAATGTACAACTTCTGACTATTTTCTGTGTTTCCCTCATGTCTCCAAGTGTCCATATCTGAAGTATGAGCATTTATACTGTTATTAAGACTCACTGCCACTCCTCTGTCCTATTCTCCTCCTGTCGTACACACTATCATCATAAAAACCCTTAAAATATAATATCACACAACAATATAAGAACTTCCCCCACATTTTATGGACTTATAGACAACACACATGTGTAACGACGTTTGCTGCATGTGCTATGATGGACTAGACCCAAGTATTAAAAATTTAATATTTTATGATAATTTAGTTAGTTAAAACCAACAAATGAATTGCATTTATGCTGGCTTTAAAAAAGTTTGTGTAAACATACCTTTTAAAATAATTGTTTTAAATGTATTAATCCTCTGAGAATAGCCAATTATATTAGTTTTTGGCCATAACAAAATAACAAAAAGTTGTTTGTACATTTTGTTTAAGGGTAGGGTGTTTCGTGACATCACGTGTCAATCAGTCATCATCTCCTCACCTGATTGGGTATCTCTCGCCGGGGTCCCGCCCCAGGTGGAAGAGGAGCGGCAGCATGCTGTGTTCCTCTTGTGTGTGTGTGGTGACTCCAGGAACCTCCTGACCAGGGCAGAAGTTTATACCCTGTTTGGAAAACAGGAAGAGAAGAACATTAATCCTCCTCACACGAAACTCACCTGATCACTGCAAAACTCAAGAAAATGTCGATACAGCATTTTGTATCTATGAGTGTGTGTGTGTGTGTGTAAGAGTGTGTGTGTGTGTAAGAGTGTGTGTGTGTGTGTGCGAGCGAGACGTGTGTGTTTGTGTGAGTGCGTGTGGTGTGATGTGTGTGGTGTGTGTGTGTGTGTGATGTGTGTGTTGTGTGTGATGCGTGTGTGATGTGTGTGTGGTGTGTGTGATGCGTGTGTGTGATGCGTGTGTGTGATGCGTGTGTGTGATGCGCATGGTGTGTGTGTGATGTGTGTGGTGTGTGTGATGGGTGTGTGATGCGTGTGTGTGCGCATTTGTGATGTGTGTGTGTTTGTTTGTGTGTGGTGTGTGTGTTGTGTGTGTGTGTGCGAGCGAGACGCGTGTGTGTGTGTGTGTGTGCAAGCGAGTCGTGCGTGTGTGTGTGTGTGAGTGCGTGTGTGGTGTGAAGTGTGGTGTGAAGTGTGTGTGTGTGTGTGTGAGAGAGAGAGTGTGTGTGTGTGCGCGAGCGAGACGTGTGTGTGTGTGTGCGCGTGAGCGAGACGTGTGTGTGTGTGTGCGCGTGAGCGAGACGTGTGTGTGTGTGTGCGCGAGCGAGACGTATGTGGTGTGATGTATGTGTGTGTGACGTGTGAGAGTGTGTGACGTGTGTGTGTGTGTTTGTGTGGTGTGTGTGTTGTGTATGTGTGTGTGTGTGTGAGCGAGACGCGTGTGTGTGTGTGTGCGCGCGCGAGCGAGACGTGTGTGTGTGCGAGCGAGACGTGTGTGGTGTGAAGTGTGTGTGTGTGTGAGAGAGTGCGTGTGTGGTGTAATGTGTGTGTGATGTGTGTGTGTGATGCGTGTGTGTGGTGTGTGTGTGATGTGTGGTGTGTGTGCGCATTTGTGATGTGTGTGTGTTTGTGTGTGTGATGTGTATGTGTGGTGTGTGTGTTGTGTGTGTGTGTGTGTGTGTGTGTGTGTGTGTGTGCGAGCGAGACGCGCGTGTGTGTGTGTGTGTGTGTGCAAGCGAGACGTGTGTGTGAGTGCGTGTGTGGTGTGAAGTGTGGTGTGAAGTGTGTGTGTGTGTGTGTGTGTGTGTGTGTGTGAGAGAGTGCGTGTGTGGTGTGATGTGTGTGTGAGAGAGTGCGTGTGTGGTGTGATGCGTGTGTGAGTGTGTGAGACACGTGTGTATGTGATGCGTGTGTGTGTGATGTGTGTGGTGTGTGTGTGTGTGAGACGTATGTGAGTGTGTGTGTGATGTGTGTGGTGCGTGTGTGTGTAGTGCGCGTGTGTGTAGTGTGTGTGTAATGTGTGTGGTGTGTGTGTGTAATGTGTGTGTCTGTGTGTGCGCGAGTGAGACGTGTGTGTGTGATGCGCGTGTGTGTGTGTTTGTGTGGTGTGTGTGTGTGTGAGCGAGACGCATCTGTGTGTGTGTGTGTGTGCGAGCGAGACGTGTGTGTTTGTGTGAGTGCGTGTGTGTGGTGTGGTGTGTGTCTGTGTGTGTGTGCGCGAGCGAGACGTGTGTGTGTGTGTGTGTGTGATGTGTGTGCGCGAGCGAGACGTGTGTGTGTGTGTGTGTGTGATGTGTGTGTGTGTGTGTGTGAGCGAGACGTGTGTGTGTGTGTGCGAGCAAGACGTGTGTGTGTGTGAGTGCGTGTGTGTGTGGTGTGATGTGTGTGTGTGTGACGTGTGTGAGTGTGTGTGTGATGTGTGTGTGTGTGTGTGAGTGTGTTTGTGTGGTGTGTGTGTTGTGTATGTGTGTGTGTGTGCGAGCGAGACGTGTGTGTTTGTGTGAGTGCGTGTGTGGTGTGATGTGTGTGTGTGTGCGTGAGCGAGACGTGTGTGCGAGCGAGACGTGTGTGTGTGTGTGTGTGTGTGTGTGAATGCGTGTGTGGTGTGATGTGTGTGTGTGTGGTGTGTTTGTGATGTGTGTGTTGTGTATGTGTGTGTGTGTGCGAGCGAGATGCATGCGTGTGTGTGCGAGCGAGATGTGTGTGTTTGTATGAGTGTGTGTGTGTGTGATGTGTGTGTCTGTGTGAGCGCGAGCGAGACGTGTGTGTGTGTGCGCGCGAGCGAGACGTATGTGGTGTGATGTATGTGTGTGTGACGTGTGAGAGTGTGTGACGTGTGTTTGTGTGGTGTGTGTGTTGTGTATGTGTGTGTGTGTCAGCGAGACGTGTGTGTTGTGTATGTGTGTGTGTGTGAGCGAGACGCGTGTGTGTGTGCGCGCGCGCGAGCGAGACGTGTGTGTGTGCGAGCGAGACGTGTGTGTGTATGTGAGTGCGTGTGTGGTGTGAAGTGTGTGTGTGTGTGTGAGAGAGTGCGTGTGTGGTGTAATGTGTGTGTGATGTGTGTGTGTGATGCGTGTGTGATGTGTGGTGTGTGTGTGATGTGTGTGTGACGCATGTGTGTGGGTGACGTGTGTGAGTGTGTGTGTGATGCGTGTGTATGTGATGCGTGTGTGTGTAATGTGTGTGGTGTGTGTGTGTGTGATGCGTGTGTTGTGTGTGTGAGATGTGTGTGTGTGTGGTGTGTGTGTGTGTGTGTGATGTGTGTGGTGCATGTGTGTGTGGTGTGTGTGTGATGCGTGTGTGTGTAATGTGTGTGGTGTGTGTGTGAGATGCGTGTGTATGTGATGCGCGTGTGTGTGTATGTGATGCGCGTGTGTGTGTTTGTGTGGTGTGTGTGTGTGTGTGAGCGAGACGCATCTGTGTGTGTGTGTGTGCGAGCGAGACGTGTGTGTTTGTGTGAGTGCGTGTGTGTGTGGTGTGGTGTGTGTCTGTGTGTGTGTGCGCGAGCGAGACGTGTGTGTGTGTGTGTGTGTGTGTGTGATGTGTGTGTGTGTGTGTGTGAGCGAGACGTGTGTGTGTGTGTGCGAGCAAGACGTGTGTGTGAGTGCGTGTGTGTGTGGTGTGATGTGTGTGTGTGAGTGTGTGACGTGTGTGAGTGTGTGTGTGATGTGTGTGTGTGAGTGTGTTTGTGTGGTGTGTGTGTTATGTGTGTGTGTGTGTGTGCGAGCGAGACGTGTGTGTTTGTGTGAGTGCGTGTGTGGTGTGATGTGTGTGTGATGTGTGTGTGTGAGTGTGTGACGTGTGTGACGTGTGTGTGTGATGTGTGTGTGTGAGAGTGTGTTTGTGTGGTGTGTGTGTTGTGTATGTGTGTGTGTGTGCGAGCGAGACGTGTGTGTTTGTGTGAGTGCGTGTGTGGTGTGATGTGTGATGTGTGTGTGTGTGCGTGAGCGAGACGTGTGTGCGAGCGAGACGTGTGTGTGTGTGTGTGTGTGAATGCGTGTGTGGTGTGGTGTGTGTGTGTGTGGTGTGTTTGTGATGTGTGTGTTGTGTATGTGTGTGTGTGTGTGCGAGCGAGATGCATGCGTGTGTGTGCGAGCGAGACGTGTGTGTTTGTATGAGTGTGTGTGTGGTGTGATGTGTGTGTCTGTGTGAGCGCGAGCGAGACGTGTGTGTGTGTGTGTGTGTGTGTGTGTGTGTGTGAGACGTGTGTGAGTGTGTGACGTGGGTGTGTGTGTGATGTGTGTGAGTGTGACGTGTGTGTGTGATGTGTGTGTGTGTGAGACGTGTGTGAGTGTGTGACGTGTGTGAGTGTGTGTGTGTGTGAGTGTGACGTGTGAGATGCGTGTGTGTGTGTGATGTGTGTGATGCGTGTGTGAGTGTGTGTTGTGTATGTGTGTGTGTGTGCGAGCGAGACGTGTGTGTTTGTGTGAGTGCGTGTGTGGTGTGATGTGTGTGTGTGTGTGTGTGTGGTTTGATGTGCGGTGTGATGTGTGTGTGTTCTGCTCATAGCTAGAGGCTACAGTGAATCCTGTCAGAAGGACTGCAGGGCTTTATCTGTGTGTGTTCTGTCCTGTGGGATCTGGGAAGTGAGGCGAGCTCCGTCTTAATATCTGGTGTTCAAGAGCACATGTTTGGGGGGTCATTTATAAGGGGACTGTGACTACATAAAAGAGTGTGTTGTGTCACCCAGGGACTGGATTCACACACACACACACACACACACACACACACTCTTGTGGCAGCGCAGGCTCCCCTGTGATCTGGCCTGCGACGCGCTCTCGGTCTTCTGAAGCCGTGTGTGTGCACTGATCTTACAGGCATGAAACGGTCCCAATCCCAAAGGTTTGAGAGAGCGCTTCAGCCGGAGCCCAAGGAGCAAAGGCAACAGCGCTTCTCTATTAATAATGCAGAGCGGCTTATTTATTTAAAATAAACGACTCTCTATGTTGATATGCAATGTGAAAGGGAGAAGGAGGAGTTCAGTAAAAGGCGGATTCAAACTCTTTTCAGAAATGCAATAAATAGAAAACAAATAGTATAAATTATCGATTTGCATGTTGTTAGGCAGTGCTGATTTGGTGCGGCTCCAAGAGCAAAATCCTGCAGGAAACACCGGCCTTAAGTGTATCGAAGAGGTTTTTCCCAAGGTTTTTCTCCACTACTGTAACTTGATTGGAGTTTGGGTTCCTTGCCACGGTCTGCTTTGGCCTGCTCAGCTGGGGTCTAAAAGACCATTCATATTCAGTAATATTATTGAAAAGTAGAAATAAAGTGCCTAACGGGTATTTAATAGCGGGAATAAAGTTAACAGCTATAGCGCCACCTATGGTCCGATCTCCATTAAAGTTTGCATGCTTGTTTAGAAGCATATGCCGCATATGCTCACCTATTTTTGTGAAGTTCCATGTTTTCGTATAGAATTTATAGGCTTTTGCATGCACTTGACCACACCCATTCTATAAATTACCCTATTATAGATAGCCAAAGGGTAAAGTTTAACATTTTTTGGTAATTATTGATCAGGAGAGTCCAGAGAATCATACTGCACTGGTTTTACTGAGTTTGAGCGAAAAACCTAGGACTAGTTCGCAAAAGTAGGGTTTTAACATAATTGTGAATATTTAATGAACAGTTTGATTGACAGCAGTGGTTCTTGAGGCAAAGTTGTTCAGTATGAGGAGATCTATCAAATGACATGCATATTGTGTGAATATGTCAAACACCACGTGATTAAAGAGGCTTAAAACTCGTTAGCGCCAACTAGTGGATGATTTCTTTCAAAATTCTCATAGTCCTCTAGGGCCATGAGTCGAACATGCCCACTGAGTTTCGCTCTGATCGGCCTCCGTTAACCTTGTCTAATAGGTGCTCAAACTTCATTGGCCGATGGCGGCCATGTTTTTTGAGATACACCAATGTCCTCATGGGCAATCATGGCTCCTTGGACAAAGACACTGCATGCCAATTTTCAAGTCAATCGGACTAACAGTCGGGTGGTTATAGCCATTTTCATGTTTTTTTTTTTTTTTTTTTCATTTTATAGCGCCACCAAGTGTCCAATCGTCACTATTTTTTTCATATGACCAAAGATTGAGCCTATACACGTGTGTACCAAGTTTGGTGAAAATATCTAATTTCTTTTTTGAGTTATAGCCATTTTAGTAAAAGTGGCTCCGCCCATATCGAACATTTTGGTGCCTCCTAGCGACCGTGAATCGAAATTTCGACTTTTTTTCTAAAGTTATTGAGAGTCAGACTCCAGAGAATATTTCTGCACTGGTTTGGTTCCGATCGGGCGAAAAGTAGGTTCCATATCCATAACCATATCCATATCCGTAGATATTTCCATATTGGAAATGAAATCGGAGATATACGTTTTGTTCGGCTGAGCACTGGATTCCAATGGTATAAGGCACTTGAGTCTATGACAAACGGTTTAGGAGTTATGAGCCATTATTTGCACTTTTGATCGCTGTAGCGCCCCCTACTGGCCAATCGGTTTCATCAGGTTCTCCCCAAATTGAGGCCTACCATCTGGCCCAGTTTCAAGTCTCTAGGACTTATGGTTTGGTCTGCACAATCAGTTTTTTGGCAGAATAATAATAATAATAATAATAATAATAATAAAAATCCTAACAATCCTAATAATAACAATAGGGTTTCAGCACTTCATGCTTGAACCCCTAAAAATCAATCAGACAAACAAATGTGTAAAAAAAACTAAACAAAACAAAAGCAATAACATGATGCCAGCTACTCAATATAATTCACAGTGATAGCAAAAATACATAAGTTAACCCATATATAAAATCATACCTTAAAGAAGTTGTTCTGTAAACCTAATATATTAAGAATATATGTAGCCTATTATTTTCACACACACAGAAAAAGATAAAAAAAAAAAGATAATCACTCAAATAGAGATAATCACTACTCCACTCCAAAAAAAATAATAAAAGGTGAGCACATTTCCGTATAAGATCTAATGCTCTTCCTTGCTACAGTAGCCATCCTTTCCATCGCCATATGTTCTAATAATACATTTAACCAATGGTTGATATTCAAAGACTGCTTCGTTTTCCAGTGTTGGAGAATAGCCTTTTTATCTAAAATTAGAGTCTCCGAGAATAATCCTAACAGACAGACTGAAGGAGACAATGGTATTTCATTCCCAAGTACAGTGTACAATTTCTCTATAACCTCCGGCCAAAAATTCTGAACAGGAGCACAATACCATAAGGAGTGGAGTAGAGCCCGACCGATATGGGTTTTTGGGGACCGATGTCGATACCGATATTAGGGAGTAAAAAAAGTCTGATAACCGATATATCGGCCGATATTCTTTATGTGTATATTATAGTACAGTACCAGCCAAAAGTTTGGACACACTTTCACATTGGTGTCCAAACTTTTGACTGGTACTGTATATATAACACAGTATATACATAATATACATACACTGTACATAAATACAACAGAACAAACATACAAATGAAAAACAGTTCTTTTCAGGTTTTTCAAAGGTCTAAACTAGATTTTCAGCTACAGAAATAGTGATCAAATGTAAAATCACTTCATAGTCTTCACTGTATAAATATAGATTAACCCTTATTAAAGTTATTCAGTCAAGTTATTTTATTATTCTGTCTTTTATGAGACAACGCTTCCCTGCCATTGATGATTTCCGTGTTTTCTCTGTTATACGGTAGGGGGCGCTATTACACATCTCCTGAACGAGTGCAGAATCTCCTGATCAAAACACAGGCGAAGAAGAAGCAGAAACGAGCGATCTCATATGAGCAGATGCATATGTAAAATAACGCGATCATCAACATTAAACATCAATAAATCAAAACTAATGTTATTGAATGAAATGTCGACCCAGGACGAGCTCTAGGACTGTGAAGCTTTGAGGTGTTGATGGACTCCATCTGTGTTTTCATCATCGTTCTGAATCTCATCTGTATGTAGTCTTTGACAAAAACTCAATTTTCTCAGCTTTTTGCTCATGAAATTTACCCACATTCAAGTGTTGATAAATATTTGATATATTGCATGTTCAGATATCCTGTGGGCCATGAAACTTGTGAAAATGACCAAAAAAGCTGCCGGAGACTGGCAAGTGTTAAATTTCATGTTTACATTCACTTAAGACATAACCGACTATGTTTACGATGATACTCGTCAAGACTATACTCGTTAATTTTGTGTGGATATTCACATGCTGTGAGACGCTTGGGCGCGCGTACATATCGGTGGCATATACGCCGCTGCCGATATATCTGCGACAGGCTCATATCGGCCGATAAAATCGGCAGACCGATAAATCGGTCGGGCTCTAGAGTGGAGGTAAGTATCTAGACTACCGAGATTACATTGGGCACAGATGGGTGAATTAGAAAAACCCATTTTATATTTTCTATATTGTGTAATATGTACTCTGTGCAAAATCTTATATTGAATAAGTTGTAAGTTAGAATTATTAATCAAAGAGAACGTATTTTTACAAATTTGTGTCCACACATTAGGATCGTGAGAAAAGGATATATCTGAATCCCATTTTTCAGTGGGTAGGTACAACAAATTGTCTGTACTAAGTATTATTTATATAATTTAGATAACATGTTTTTGTGGGTGAGCGTTTTGATCTGAGTAACAAATGCAGAAGGTTGAAGCGTATTATAATTAATATTTACTTTATTCCTAATTACCTCCTTTATATGTAAATAATGAATATATCTAGTCTCAGCGTCAGGCGTCACGCCCACGGACCGTTGGCTGAACGTCTGATGCATACGGGACACTTCTCTGGAAACACTTCAGGAGTTTTGAAGTCGTCATCTGATTGGTTGAATTCTACAGGATGTCCGCGAGACGTGTGTGTGTTGCGTTCTTTAGCGGTCCGCCTGGAAACAAATATCATAAACACACACACAGAAACTCAAATCTCTTCATGGCAACCCGTCAAAATAAAAGTTTGGTTTAACTTGAAGAAATTGTGACAGAAATATATTACTGTTGTACAGTAGAATTTAGCTACGTCTCAATGTAGTAATAATAATACTAACACTAATAATAATAATAATAATAATAAAAATAATCAACATTTTTTCCATGTTTTAATTCTAACAGTAAAGCTCAGCATGTTGTTTAACAAAACATTTTTTATTTCATATGATTAAAAGATACATTAAATTAATGTTTTATGCCTTCATTTGATTGCCAGAAAATTCAAATTAATTTCTGGAGGGAAATGAATTTAATTATTAATTAGTAATAATTATAATAATGTTAGTTTTTATGAATTCAATTAATTTAAACATGATTTTTGATTAACACTTTTTTTTAATTAAACCATTAAAATGGAATCCAGAAAACTTAAACCAGAAAACACCGAATTTGGTAAAAATAAAACGGAATTTGAGAAAATAATAAAATGTATTCCATAAGGCCCTAAACATATAATTTTTGTTAAACTTTCAATAAATTGATATTAAACTGTATACGTTTCATGATTTCAACTAATTAGACATGCTTTTTGATTACTACTTTAATCTAACCATTAAAATGGAGTCCAAAAAATTTAAATTTAAAATTTAAATTAAAACGGAATTTGGGAAAAAATAAAACGGATTTCATAGGGACTGGGACAAGTAATGTCCCATTAAGGCAGCATCCATTTATGATTTTAATAAGTATAATCATATACACTGAATATGTTGTTATTATTGCATACTGTTTTATAATGTACTACAATACACTGAGGTGCAAACAGTATCCGTCACTATTTGCACTAAGCATAAATAGCATCTAGCAACTATTTACATTAGAGAGTGTAATCAAAAGCTTGTCATACCGCCAAAAAAACACCAGCTCCTCCCCAAGCCCAGATTTCTAATCATTAAGTGCAGTGAAACTGGTGAAATGTGTGATTTAAGAGAAGAATTCTCAGGTGTCTTAGGTGAGATAATGCACACTAAAATACTTCATATAATCGCTCAACAGTGTGGCGCGAGGATCATCGGATGCAAAGCACTTACGCTGTGAAATTTCTCATTTCACACCTCGCTGATCCGCACAGGTTTCAAGAGGAATTCACCCAAGTGACCGATACTATTAAGCCATCATTTCAACCGGGTTTAACAGGAAACAAACCAGAGGGTGAAAGAGCCTTGTTTTTAAGAGTACTGCGGTATGGATCACTGCCTAAATACGTGCAAAAAGTTGAACGCTTAATCTCCCACAATCATTCAAATCAATTTCTTGGACATTATGGGCAAATGGACATGCTAAATGGTAGTGGAGGTGAAAATGCAACTGTAAAGCAGCAGGTGAAACCTCCCGAAAACACATTAACCATCAGGACTAGACTCCAGCTTCCAACCCTCTCCGTCCTCGGCGTGAGCGGCGAGCTCAAACAATCGATTGGCAGCTCACAAGCAATCAGCCACCATTATTTGTGAAGTTACACTCCAGTTCACATGAGCTGATAAAGGGGGCTGCTATTGATTCAGCGGCCATCCAGGAGAGAGCAATTTAAGCAACCGATGGGGCATAAAACAAACCCTCGCGTTCGGAGAAGAAGCCCGGGCGGACAGGGGTTACATGCATGCGTGTTGTGTGACTTTAATGGGAAACGAAGCGTGTAGTGGGTATGAGAGACAGACAGACAGACGTGTCCCCGAGGGCTTGACAGAGCGATGCTGCTGGAGTAGCGCACTAATAGATGAAGCGTGTTTGCAGAAGTGGTCCCGCTCCATTAGCTCCATTAATATTCATTACTGCCTGATCTTCAAGTCTATTTGATAAGCCATTGTTTTTGAGATAACATTAACACGCTAATGTGCATTTTGGAGTGCAATTACTGTATCAAGAGGCAAGAAATCAGGGGAATGCGAGACAATGGCTAGATTATAGCTTTTTTTAAAGAAAATGTGATTGGTTGCACAAATTTGGCAACCAATATGTTAAGAAGTGTTCTAGATAGGTTGCTTATCGGCACCAAAATTGTCATAATAGACTTTCAATGTAAGTTTATGGGATTTTTGACCGTTTTACTGTTCATCAAGCAAAAAGAAAAGCCAAACGATTTAAGGCATCATTCATGCCTATAGTACAAATGATGAAGGGTTATGAAAATCCCCTATAGATATGCATTATATTATCTGTACCATATTGTACGGCTATCGGCCGTCGTTGCAGATTTTGTAGCACATGCTGCATTCACGGCATGTCGTAATTACCGAAATACTCAGAGCTGTTCACGTCCTCGGAATTAAGTGTTTCTCTGGCAACACTATTAACGGCAACATGAATCTGCAGTGGTCACATGGAACAAGTCGGAGATCTCAGAAAATTCTGAGTTTACAAGTTGAAATTACGAGTTCTATGAGGACGTGAATGCTTTTTACATATCGGAATCTCGTAATTACGGTAATTCCGACATGGTGTGAATGCACCTTTACTTTATTTGTAAATACTTTATACTGTATTGGTTGATAATAGATATTTAAAGGCATAGTTCACCCAAAAATGAAAATTCTGTCATTATTTACTTACCGTCATGTCATAACCTGTATGACTTAATTTATTTTGTGGAACATAAAAGAACTATAGCTTTAAATGGGCTTGGTTTCCACAATACAAGCAATTCTCAACCAAAACCAATTCCACAATATAATTCTCAACCAAAATAATTTCCAAGATTACAAGTAATTCTCAACCAAAATCTTTTCCACAATATAAGTAATTTTCAACCTAAATCATTTCCACTATATAAGAAATTCTTAACCAAAATCATGTTTCAAGATTACAAGTAATTCTCAACCAAAATCATTTCCAAGATTACAAGTAATTCTCAACCAAAATCATTTCCAAGATTACAAGTAATTCTCAACCAAAATCATTTCCAAGATTACAAGTAATTCTCAACCAAAATCATTTCCAAGATTACAAGTAAGTCTCAACCTAAATCATTTCCAAGATTACAAGTAATTCTCAACCTAAATCATTTCCAAGATTACAAGTAATTCTCAACCAAAATCATTTCCAAGATTACAAGTAATTCTCAACCAAAATCATTTCCAAGATTACAAGTAATTCTCAACCAAAATCATTTCCAAGATTACAAGTAATTCTCAACCAAAATCATTTCCAAGATTACAAGTAATTCTCAACCAAAATCATTTCCAAGATTACAAGTAAATCTCAACCTAAATCATTTCCAAGATTACAAGTAATTCTCAACCAAAATCATTTCCAAGATTACAAGTAATTCTCAACCAAAATAATTTCCAAGATTACAAGTAATTCTCAACCAAAATCATTTCCAAGATTACAAGTAATTCTCAACCTAAATCATTTCCAAGATTACAAGTAATTCTTAACCTAAATCTTTTCCACAATACAAGTAATTTTCAACCAAAATCATTTCCACTATATAAGAAATTCTTAACCAAAATCATTTTTCAAGATTACAAGTAATTCTCAACCAAAATCATTTCAAAGATACAAATAGTTCTCAACCAAAATCATTTTTTCAAGATTACAAGTAATTCCCAACCAAAATCATTTCCAAGATTACAAGTAATTCTCAACCTAAATCATTTTTTCAAGATTACAGGTAATTCTCAAACAAAATCATTTCCACAATATAAGTAATTTTCAACCAAAATCTTTTCCATGATACAAGTGATTCTCAACCAAAATAATTTCCAAGATTACAAGAAAATTCTCAACCAAAACCATTTCCACAATATAAGTAGTTTTCAACCAAAATCTTTACCATGATATAATTTTCAACCACAGTAAGGAACGACATCACAATAGTAATTTTCCTGAAATCAGAGTCGTTACTAATTGAAGACTTACCATATACTTTTCAAAACTGTAGCTTAAATGTTTTCTAATTAATTTTGAAAATGTCAGACTCAAATCAGACTCTTTGACAAACAGCTATTTTACACTTAAGACAACCAATCATATCTTCACTGATGCTTTTTGAGAATTGTACACTCTCACTTAGAACAAAACTGACCATTATCTAAATCACTTTTGAACACTCATGCATGTGCCCGATCATAGGACTTCAGATCAGCAGAGAAAAAGAAACTGAGACAGAAGAATATGCAATCGCTGACCCTGTTGAACTCCTCCCATGAGTTGCTCCAAGTCCAATAGTGCGCCTTGTATTGCCCGATCCGCACTGCCATCATCTGGCTGCCACGATAATAGAAGATGGGTCTGTTGGGAATAAAATGGGAATCTTGTGGTAAGTCAACACTGACCACTCTGTCTCATCTCATTTTGGCAATATGAGTTCAGTGGAAAACCTTTAGCAAACAGATGGTCTCTTTCTCAAAGCCTCCAGGTAGCAGACCTTAACTCCCCTCAAAATCACTTTGTTTCCCAGAGAAACACCTACAGAAATGTTAAGCTAGCAGCAAAGAAGTTGCTGACTGTATTAGTGCCCTTGTTTACACCTGCTGTTAACATCTGGAGTGATTGGATTTCAGGCGGACAATGATAAATAAACAGCATCCAATGCATCCTGAAGGCGCCCGATCACTCAAATCATCTTTGAAAGTGGTTAGAGACAGTAATGACTACATCAAATTTGTTGAGTAAGAGCATCTACACTCTTAAAAATAAAGGTTCCAAGCAGTGTTAATTTCGTTGAATAATAATTTCCATCATAATTTTCGTCAACGACATTTTTTCACTGACGAAAACGAGACGATAACTAAATAAAAACCAGTTTTGGATGACAAAAACTATGAGGAAAATCTACTGTCATTATCGTCAACGAATAAAAACGAGAGGAAAATGTTAGGGAGGGACGATTAGGGAAGAGATCCAGTCAGAACTGATGTCCTGTGTAACAGATGTGCTCATTTGAGTTGTAACGTGCGGATCTAACGGCGGGAAAACACGGAGCTGTTGAGCTTCTACAGGCTCATGCAACAGCGCTTCAGAGCGGCTCAATCAATGAATAACACACATTTATGACAGGTAATGTTTATGAACTAATGCTGAGGACTAACGACAATGTTTACTTTACGATGTTTATATGGTAATATGTTTTAGACGGTTGTAACGATGCATATTTTATCTCCCTCATCTGAACTTGAGCAACTGCAATAGTAAGGCGCAGACATTTCAAAATAAGAGTCCCGGTGTATTTCGAGCTTGTTTATAATTAAAAGTCACGCATTATAAATACGTTTCTTCCCTGGTCATTATTGATATTTTGGTTACACAATAAACTGTATTTAATTTCATTCCCATTTAATTCTTAGTCAGGAGGAAAGACTAAGAACAGTTTTTGACACATTATTCAATAAAGTATCAGGGTTATAATAGTTAACTCAAACCATTAAAAAATATTCATTACTTGCTTTAGCTTAACCTGATATACTAACTAAAACAAAAGTACAAAATTATAAAATCGATGTTTTTAAAAAACAAACAAAAAAAGTGAATTGAGCTCTCTTTCGTGTATTTTTAATGTCAAAAACACAATGATGTCAAAATGTCAGTTTTGACATGTATTCAAGTAACGGTCGGTTATGTAATGCTTAAATGCTCAATGAATGCATTACAATTGAACTAAACTCATTAGATTTTAGTCGACTAAAACTAGACTAAAAACAATTCAGGTGACTAAAATATGACTAAAACTAAAATGGCATTTTAGTCAAAAGACTATGACTAAAACTAAATCAAAATTTGCTGTCAAAATTAACACTGTTCCAAAAGGAGGTTTTTACAGCAATGCCACAGAAGAACCATTTTTGGTTTTCATGCAACAGTCAATGCCAATTAAGAGTCTAACGGCTTACACGATAGAGAACATTCTGAACGTTCTGAGATTTTTAATGAATCTTTTTTATGATTTTTACAACCTTAAATGGATGTTTATACTGCATGTAAATCAGTCTGATCAAAAGGGAGAACAAAATAATCAACTGTGAATGGATGTCATGCTTGCTTCGAGGTGTTTACCTGTCTAGCTGTGAGTTGTTGAAGAGTGCAGGACTTAAATCGAGCCCATCAATGACACGGTCATCAGGGGGAAGAACACCAGCCACAGAAAGACTCGTGCTGAAGAGATCCATCACGCTGCCCAACTGATAACTCACCTGAGGAACACAACGGTTTAAAAGGAGTCATGCCAGAGGTAGAACAAAACACTGGCATCACACATAGAGCAAATAGATCTGAATCATTTAATTCTCAAATCATTTCCATGATACAAGTAATTCTCAACCAAAATCATTTCCAAGTTACAAGTAATTCTCAACCAAAATCATTTCCAAGTTACAATTCTCAACCAAAATCATTTCCACGATACAAGTAATTCTCAACCAAAATCATTTCCACAATACAAGTAATTCTCAACCAAAATCATTTCCAAGTTACAAGTAATTCTAAACCAAAATCATTTCCAAGTTACAAGTAATTCTCAACCAAAATCATTTCCAAGTTACAAGTAATTCTCAACCAAAATCATTTCCACGATACAAGTAATTCTCAACCAAAATCATTTCCAAGTTACAAGTAATTCTCATTTCCAAGTTACAAGTAATTCTCAACCAAAATCATTTCCACGATACAAGTAATTCTCAACCAAAATCATTTCCACGATACAAGTAATTCTAAACCAAAATCATTTCCAAGTTACAAGTAATTCTAAACCAAAATCATTTCCAAGTTACAAGTAATTCTCAACCAAAATCATTTCCACGATACAAGTAATTCTCAACCAAAATCATTTCCAAGTTACAAGTAATTCTCAACGAAAATCATTTCCACGATACAAGTAATTCTCAACCAAAATCATTTCCAAGTTACAAGTAATTCTCAACCAAAATCATTTCCACAATACAAGTAATTCTCAACCAAAATCATTTCCACAATACACGTAATTCTCAACCAAAATCATTTCCACAATACAAGTAATTCTCAACCAAAATCATTTCCAAGTTACAAGTAATTCTCATTTCCAAGTTACAAGTAATTCTCAACCAAAATCATTTCCACGATACAAGTAATTCTCAACCAAAATCATTTCCAAGTTACAAGTAATTCTCAACGAAAATCATTTCCACGATACAAGTAATTCTCAACCAAAATCATTTCCAAGTTACAAGTAATTCTCAACCAAAATCATTTCCACAATACAAGTAATTCTCAACCAAAATCATTTCCACAATACACGTAATTCTCAACCAAAATCATTTCCACGATACAAGTAATTCTCAACCAAAATCATTTCCAAGTTACAAGTAATTCTCATTTCCAAGTTACAAGTAATTCTCAACCAAAATCATTTCCACGATACAAGTAATTCTCAACCAAAATCATTTCCAAGTTACAAGTAATTCTCAACCAAAATCATTTCCACAATACAAGTAATTCTCAACCAAAATCATTTCCACAATACAAGTAATTCTCAACCAAAATCATTTCCACAATACACGTAATTCTCAACCAAAATCATTTCCACAATACAAGTAATTCTCAACCAAAATCATTTCCACAATACAAGTAATTCTCAACCAAAATCATTTCCACGATACAAGTAATTCTCAACCAAAATCATTTCCAAGTTACAATTCTCAACCAAAATCATTTCCACGATACAAGTAATTCTCAACCAAAATCATTTCCACAATACAAGTAATTCTCAACCAAAATCATTTCCAAGTTACAAGTAATTCTAAACCAAAATCATTTCCAAGTTACAAGTAATTCTCAACCAAAATCATTTCCAAGTTACAAGTAATTCTCAACCAAAATCATTTCCACGATACAAGTAATTCTCAACCAAAATCATTTCCAAGTTACAAGTAATTCTCATTTCCAAGTTACAAGTAATTCTCAACCAAAATCATTTCCACGATACAAGTAATTCTCAACCAAAATCATTTCCACGATACAAGTAATTCTAAACCAAAATCATTTCCAAGTTACAAGTAATTCTAAACCAAAATCATTTCCAAGTTACAAGTAATTCTCAACCAAAATCATTTCCACGATACAAGTAATTCTCAACCAAAATCATTTCCAAGTTACAAGTAATTCTCAACGAAAATCATTTCCACGATACAAGTAATTCTCAACCAAAATCATTTCCAAGTTACAAGTAATTCTCAACCAAAATCATTTCCACAATACAAGTAATTCTCAACCAAAATCATTTCCACAATACACGTAATTCTCAACCAAAATCATTTCCACAATACAAGTAATTCTCAACCAAAATCATTTCCAAGTTACAAGTAATTCTCATTTCCAAGTTACAAGTAATTCTCAACCAAAATCATTTCCACGATACAAGTAATTCTCAACCAAAATCATTTCCAAGTTACAAGTAATTCTCAACGAAAATCATTTCCACGATACAAGTAATTCTCAACCAAAATCATTTCCAAGTTACAAGTAATTCTCAACCAAAATCATTTCCACAATACAAGTAATTCTCAACCAAAATCATTTCCACAATACACGTAATTCTCAACCAAAATCATTTCCACGATACAAGTAATTCTCAACCAAAATCATTTCCAAGTTACAAGTAATTCTCATTTCCAAGTTACAAGTAATTCTCAACCAAAATCATTTCCACGATACAAGTAATTCTCAACCAAAATCATTTCCAAGTTACAAGTAATTCTCAACCAAAATCATTTCCACAATACAAGTAATTCTCAACCAAAATCATTTCCACAATACAAGTAATTCTCAACCAAAATCATTTCCACAATACACGTAATTCTCAACCAAAATCATTTCCACAATACAAGTAATTCTCAACCAAAATCATTTCCACAATACAAGTAATTCTCAACCAAAATCATTTCCACGATACAAGTAATTCTCAACCAAAATCATTTCCAAGTTACAAGTAATTCTCAACCAAAATCATTTCCACGATACAAGTAATTCTCAACCAAAATCATTTCCAAGTTACAAGTAATTCTCATTTCCAAGTTACAAGTAATTCTCAACCAAAATCATTTCCACGATACAAGTAATTCTCAACCAAAATCATTTCCAAGTTACAAGTAATTCTCAACCAAAATCATTTCCACAATACAAGTAATTCTCAACCAAAATCATTTCCACAATACAAGTAATTCTCAACCAAAATCATTTCCAAGTTACAAGTAATTCTCAACCAAAATAATTTCCACAATACAAGTAATTCTTATAGAACAAATCGTTCTGCATGGAATAATAAATTGAACAATAATTCTGAACAATAACCAATGATTTTTTCAAGATGGTAAATCTATCTTCCATCTTATAAAATGTATGTCCTTTAACTATTTTGAGGTGTTATTTTTGGATTGAATTTAATGGAAAACTATGTGAGTGACAGTGAGTTAAGAATTTGAAGCAGCTCCTGAAGTTAGGGCTGTGCGATTAACCGTAATTTATTTTCCATTTCGATTTTGGCTTAAAACAATTATGAAAACACGATAATCGAGATAAAACGATTATTGTGCCACATTCCGTTCCTTTCCTTTAAAGTGGTGCTTTCGGCCCTCCTTAATGTCTAAATCATTAAAATCATGTAACGTGACTGTCGTAAAATGCAGGGTCGTGCTTAATATTAAAAAGTGTTATTAAGCTGCGCATTTAAGCCTTAGGCGGCTTTCTGTGCGTGCGGTCTGAGATGGAACAAAATACAGACTTCAGGCTTCAGATACACGCCAAAACGGTCAAATACACAAAAATATGGCGAGTACTCACATAAACACAGTCAGTTATATCCTAAGTGAATAAAAAGTTGGGAAGAAATCAGAAGTGTATCAGTATACTGGATCCATGCATTCGGTCTTAAAGTAACAGTAGCCTAATAAACCATAAACGCATGTGTCATTAATGTTAATCAAACAACTAAAGACAAAGACAAAATCACTCACTGCTCATGACTGAATAACTTTAGAAGCTTTAATAAGAATCAATGTATATTTAATTCATACAGTGAAAACTATGCAGTGTTTTATTTTACATTTGATTACTTTATTCAATTTCCAGGTAAGCTATTAGCTGAATACTAAACTGTTAGATAGACTTACATGGAAAAATAAAATGATTGTTTATTTAATTTTTATCTTTTTTTCTGATGCATTTGTCCTATTGTTTGTAATTTTCTTCTTTGTTTTTATTGTATGTACTTGTTCACTTTTCTTCAATAATTATCTGTGGACTTATGTTTAACTTTTATTAGTTAGTCTAGTATTAGTTTCTGCTGTTGTATTGAAATTGGTAGAACTTATTCCCAGCAAAATATACTTGATATGTATCGCTATTGTGGAAAAACAATTACTAGTTTTGGTCATCTCACCCACTAAGATTTGTGATTGCAATGTTAACCAAAATAATCACAATTGTGAATTTTGCCATAATTAAGCAGCCCTACCTAAAGTCATAGGTTGCTGAAGGTGGACGTTCGTACAATTACTGTATACTAAAAGACTTTTACTTGCTAAAAAAGTCTAAACTATCAATCAGACGACAGAATGCATGAAGTAGATTGACTGCGACACAGTTTTGATCATTTAGAGGCCTTCGAATTTTGCGTATTATATGATAGAGTAGGGTTAATTGGATAAGCAAGCACAATAATCTATCATATCACACAATCGATAATCCTACTGTTAGCTGATATATGAGTCTATCACTAGTCAAGATGCTCAAAATTGCTGCAAATCACAAAGACATGCACCAATGCAAAAGCATTTTCTCTGTGCTTCTCTAAGACGGCAAAGCAGCGTCAGGGCGGCCAGTTTAGAAGAGCAGCGTTTCTTCAGTTCCCGCTCTAATCTGCGCTCGCAGGTTTATTATAAACCACACTAACATCTCTGTAAATGAAGAGAAAGGCAGAGAGAGAAAGAAGAGTTGGGACAGAGGCCGAAACTGCTGCTTTATCTGTCCTCCCCAGTCCTGCTGCTGCAAAAAAGCTTTATTTTATTTATAAACTTTGAACTATTTTCCGATAAAATGCCATTTTTTCGCTGTCATCCTTGATCTTCCATTCTATTCTCTCCTGAGCGGGCCTTTGAGGGAAACGGCACGCTCACAATCAGATAGCGCTATCAGCACGGAGCAGCTGGCTCTGCCGCGCACACACACACACACACGCGTCGCCTGCTTCAGCCTCCCAGAATTCCCTTCACCAGACAGCCAGTACATTCCATTATCTTCACTCTCAGGCTTCACACACACAGACGTACATACATACATACTTATACACACAGGAAAAGGAGAAATCAAAGGGAACAATTAATAAAGGTAACTAACCAGCTGCTCTTATCCAGCAGCACACACAAAAAACATGGGACTAGTAAAAAGGGAAATGAAAATGTCTTTATCTCCAGTTCATTTCCTCTTCCTTCTCGTCTTCTCTGTGTCTTGGGCTGACGCTAGTTATCTGAGCAGACAGACCTGCGAGCCCTGTCTAATGCACTCAGTCTGTGCGTCTCTGAGCTGATAAACACAACAGGAGAAACTGTGACACCCACCACCTCTTTATTTTTATA
This sequence comes from Coreius guichenoti, assembly GCA_039654105.1. Taxonomy (NCBI): domain Eukaryota; kingdom Metazoa; phylum Chordata; class Actinopteri; order Cypriniformes; family Gobionidae; genus Coreius; species Coreius guichenoti. The sequence goes on from CM077168.1 coordinate 1,844,562, forward strand.
TTCACGTCACTCCATAGGTGAAGTGAACCGTTGGTGCGCAGAGCACCAGACATGTTTCTAATGCAACCAAGTCAAGGTCAAGTCTCGAACCACTTAACTATATGTTACTAGACAAATACCTGTATCAAAAAATAATTTAAGAAGAGGACCTATTATGCCTATTAGTTGCTGTTTGAGCATGAAAAAGTAATGCAAAGTTCTTCTCTATATCAGTGTCAGAGTTTCTGAACTCCTGAAACGCCTCCATTGTAGTCTTGAGTTTTCTTCCGGGAACCAACACGGCACAATATTCCTCATTATAATAATTCATACGCAGAATAAAGGGGCGGGGCCTGGTTGAGTTAGTTAGTAGTGTGTTGAAACTGGTGGTTATGGTAAGGGGCAGGACATTTCCCAAACACCAATCACAACACACTGCTCCTGCCGACCAATCAGAGCACATTATGCTTTTCAGAAGGAGGGGCTTCATAGCGACAGGAACTAAATAGAGCGTTACTGACAGACTGGGAAGAGAGGAGCCGCAACAATGGAGAATATGAGGAAATAATCAACATTCAAGCAGGAAAACCTGCTCTAGTAGAGCACAAACACAACATCAAAACTTTGTATAATAGGTCCTCTTTAATATTTAAATGCCATTTACTTTTAAAATGAATAGTGTCTTATTAAAAACACACACACACACACACTTTTAGGCAAGTTTCATAACAGAGTTCACAATAACATATTTTAGATTAGTTTATATTATTTTTCCAGTTATAACATTAGTCAAGTTACTTGACCCAAAAACAATCATAAATTTACATGATTTTTTTCAGTATAGTATAGTGAAAATTCAGTGTTTTGCAAAGATGTATTTGTTGTTTGTAAAACTGTGCAGATTTATTTGTGGATTGTACATTGGAGGATTTTGAGACATTTGTCATAGTAAGACAGCAAAGAAATCCTCTAAAATAAATGTGAATAAATATTTGTCAATCATCATCATGTAGTTGCTTTATTTTTTGAGAAACACTGAATATTAATTTGTGAATATTGTTTGATTTATTTGAGAATACATTTTCTATTCGATTTATTTGTAAACATGGAACAAATATCACCCCACAGAATCTGTGGTTACACTTCATTTCGATGGTCCACTCTAGACATTCTACTAACTACAAGTAACTTTGCAACTAACTTTGCAACTACATGTTAACTAGCAGTCATTAGAGTATTAGTAGACTGTTAGGTTAGGGTTCGGGTTAGTAGAATAAACTGATGTACCTGCAAAGTTACTTATATTCACTAGAATATCTGTTGGGAAGCATCAAAATAAAATGTTAGCAAATATTAAGCAGACAGTCTACTGATACTCTAATGACTGCTAGTTGACATGTAGTTGCAAAATTACTTGTAGTTAACAGAATGTCTATAGTGCATCGTCAAAATAAAGTGTTAGCAGATATTAAGCAGACAGTCTACTAATACTCTAATGACGTCTAGTTGACATGTAGTTGCAAAATTACTTGTAGTTAACAGAATGTCTAGAGTGCATCGTCAAAATAAAGTGTTAGCAGATATTAAGCACGCAGTCTACTAATACTCTAATGAGAAATAGTTGACATCTATATGTAAAGTTACTTATAGTTAGTAGAATGTCTAAAGTGGACTATCGAAATAAAGTGTTACTGAATTCGCTAAAAACTAAAAAGGGCATCAATGCTCCCCATAAGAGAACTGGACGAGAAGATACACATATCACAAAGAGCCACACTCGAGCGGAGCAGGACGGGCAAATTCCAGCCTGCCACTGCAAGACAAACATTAACAGTATGAAACACCTGCTTATCCCAGTCTGCACTGCTCTGGCACTGCCCAGACACCTGGCACATCCCAGCATACCCCAGCACTCTCCTCTTCCCTTCAGTTCTTTATCCGGCACGCCTGGCATATTCAGATACAGAAGCCCTCATTACAGCTCAATCCAACCTCAGCAAACACACAAACAGATTAGCCGCTTAAGACGTTCCCAATCCTCCAGTCCCTCGTCACTCCGCCGTGCTATCAGGACCCCGCACACCCCTCAGATATGAGCCGGGGGCAGGCTTAGCGCGGCTCCTGTGCTCCCTCCTCCAAAAATCCCCCCATGCCACAGCCCCATGTCACAGCTGCCCCTAATACAATTAAAAGTCATTTGCGGAGCGCACAGCTTCGGCGGATCAGGCAAAGGAGGGAGGAAAGGAGACCAGAGCTGGGAATCATAAGGAATTTAAAGAAAAAAATAGACAATATTTGAAAAGGAATTTGATGACTGTCCTGGCAAAGGTAAAGCTTAAAATGGAACTTAACATCATAAATATTATTCAGTTCCAACATTTAAAAAATAAATAATAATAATAATAATTTTTAAAAATTTGGAAGCAAAACAGGGCTCAACTCTAAGGACTTTTTCTACTGGCCAAGTTGGCCCAAAACAAAAAATAATTATTATAGTTATTTTTGAGCTACGTAACCTTGTATTCTTGTTCAATTGAATTAATAAAAGGATACTGGATACAGCGTTTTTGTCAGAGAACAAAAAAACTTTCGAGACAGCCTCAAAACTACACTGGACACATTTGTCTTTCTGTACGGGAACAAGATAATGTTGTATTGAAGTGTCCATTGTAGCGCGCTGCATCTCAATGCCCCATTCGCTTTGCGTGTTCATGACCGGTTTAATATCTAAAGGTCTAAATGCATTGAATTTTGGCTTGCACTCCTGTAACTGAAGCTCTTTCCCCATGTAACGCGTCAGTCATGGTCCCACAGCGACTAAACAGCCTATAGCTTCGCCTGCTACAGTAGCCACGCCCCAAACTCGCCGCCTGCTACAGTAGCCACGCCCCAAACTCGCCGCCTGCTACAGGAGCCACGCCCCAAACTCTCCGCCTGCTACAGGAGCCACGCCCCAAACTCTCAGCCTGCTACAGTAGCCACGCCCCAAACTCTCCATCTGCTACAGTAGCCACGCCCCCAAACTCTCAGCCTGCTACAGTAGCCACGCCCCAAACTCTCAGCCTGCTACAGTAGCCACGCCCCAAACTCTCAGCCTGCTACAGTAGCCACGCCCCAAACTCTCCCCCTGCTACAGTAGCCACGCCCCAAACTCTCCGCCTGCTACAGTAGCCACGCCCCAAACTCTCCGCCTGCAACAGTAGCCACGCCCCAAACTCTCCCCCTGCTACAGTAGCCACGCCCCAAACTCTCCCCCTGCTACAGTAGCCACGCCCCAAACTCTCCGCCTGCTACAGTAGCCACGCCCCAAACTCTCCGCCTGCAACAGTAGCCACGCCCCAAACTCTCCCCCTGCTACAGTAGCCACGCCCCAAGCTCTCCGCCTGCTACAGTAGCCACGCCCCAAACTCTCCCCCTGCTACAGTAGCCACGCCCCAAACTCTCTGCCTGCTACAGTAGCCACGCCCCAAACTCAGTAGCCACGCCCCAAACTCTCCGCCTGCTACAGTAGCCACGCCCCAAACTCTCCCCCTGCTACAGTAGCCACACCCCAAACTCTCCCCCTGCTACAGTAGCCACGCCCCAAACTCTCCCCCTGCTACAGTAGCCACGCCCCAAACTCTCCCCCTGCTACAGTAGCCACGCCCCAAACTCTCCGCCTGCTACAGTAGCCACGCCCCAAACTCTCCCCCTGCTACAGTAGCCACGCCCCAAACTCTCCCCCTGCTACAGTAGCCACGCCCCAAACTCTCCGCCTGCTACAGTAGCCACGCCCCAAACTCACACTATCGGTTGAGCTGAAAGTGACTGACGGATCTGATTGAACGCTCTCAATGTTTAGATGGTGTCTGGGAGGCTCAATGTTTACACTATTGAATGGCATACTAATAGTAGTCAATGAACAATAAATTGGGTTAAAAGATCTTACATACTAAACTTTGTGACGACGCATCGGGCAGTGACAATTCTGTCAACTCTCTTTCACAGACAGTCTTTATTGTTTTACCATGCAAAATAATTTGATTGATTAACCTTGTTCAAGACACATGCATACAAGACAGTGGTATTGAAATCTTTGAGATCTCTAACGTGTTGTAGCTGGAAAATTGTTGCATTGCACCTGGTTACAAGTAAGTTGTCCGTCCTCACTAAAAATAGAAATGCTGTGACACACAATCATAGCCAATCTGAACATATTTGATGTTTAAAGGCACTTGCACACTAAAGAAAGCTCTGACGGAGCGTTGGAACAGATAGGAATGTGTGCAGTGTGTTTTGAGGGTGTGGAAAGATGGAATACAGCAAATTGGAAAGCACAATTGGGACTTTTAAGTGAAACAGCTTGGGCTCATTCTCACTGTGCCAGCAGGGATCCGTCCGGGCCACCAGGCGATGGCTGGTTCCCTCATCCCACCTTCAAATGTAGTCTCCTTCCCACAGAGAAACGGGCCATTGCTGCCGCCTGAGGATGACAACAGACAGGACAGAATCACAAACTCAAAGCCTCGGCTGCGGAGTACAGTGAGGGCAATTCATCTCTGACAAATAATCTTTACAAAAGAGACCCATGACACAAAGTAATTGAATAGGTGTATTGGGAGCATGCATGAAAGATGAGTTGAGAGAGCAGAAGACAGAACAGAAGGCAAGGGTCTTGAGATACGTTTTAAAGCTTGACATAACTTGTCTTGAAAATGTGACGCTTATAGAACATGACACAGCTAGATACAATGCAATGTTAAAAACGCCCACGGGCAACTGTGTACAGAGACCAATAATGAAAAAATACCACTCATTGACGTTTGATTCAGGACTGCGTTTAGTGGAAGACAAATTAACCTCAGCCTCCTCTAAAAATGCACTGGAATAAATAAACCTGCCAGTATTGGAGAGTAACTAACTAATGTGATTGTTAACTTAACTGCATTTTATTGGTAGAATGAAAGAATAAATTAACTGGTGTAAACTGGTTTAAATTAATCACATAAAAAATTATAAAAATATTATGCTATTTTAAAGGTTCCACATTTAGTTTTGGACATACAATATACATTGCAGCATCAGCTCATTTCTCAAAGAGTCTGAAACGGACAAAGATTTAGTCTCTCTAAACCCCGCCTTTCTGAAAGCCTGCTCTGCTCTGATTGGTCAGACGGCCCACTCTGTTGTGATTGGTCGAACGCTTACAGCACGTGTCGGAAACCAAATGCCCATTAGCAAATCTGACTTTCAGCTCTGGATCGTGATACACAGAGATACGAACAGTAATCGTTGTTGTTTTCCATAGCAATCCCAGCGCGAGTCTCATCCTTTGGAAGAGCATCAAAGTGTCTTCTCCACATGAACAACCCGAACCAAACTCTTCCAGTCTCAGCTACAACTACAGTGTTTGAGGACGGGGTAAAGAGACGCTGTTCGCCGGCAGCCAATGAAGATCAAAGGCTGGCATTATGCAAATTTGTTACACTGTTACGTAGGTTTGTAACAGGGAGTGAGACTGAAATACTGACGACTCATTTCAGCAGTTCAGAATCGATGTTTCTTTTAGGAGACAATAACTTTGCACTTTGATGCAGACCTTTTACATTCACAAACAGCTATATTACACACAGCAATATTCGAAAAAGCATAATAGGGGCAAAATTTCAGCATCCTCATGCATCACCACTGATTTGGAGCTCTTTATCCAAATAAATTCCCTTACTAAATAAAAAAGGTGGCAAAAACCCACTTTGTTGCGGTCCGGACATCACTGCCGCCCCGTTATCCGAGGTGAAGAACACCAGTGTGTTGTTGTGGACGCCCAGACTGACCAGACGAGCCAGAATCTGTCCAACGCTGTGATCCAGCTCCATCACGGCATCGCCATAACTACAAGACAAACCACACACACCTCAATCAAACCATTAAAAATTACCCCACATAACCTTCAGTTGCTCTAACCCAGACAGCATAACAAATTCTGTCGAATTAGCCCATGTTTGAAACCTGTCCTGCGACAGATGGATGTGATATATGGAGGAAGATAGATGTCTCAGATAGATGCGCGCTGGTTATAAAACTTTAAGATGTGGCGTGTCAGGCTGAATCCCTCCACTGCCGACACCTGGCTAATACCCCTCAGCCTTGATCCATTCCTCTGTCAACACAAACCTCATTTAGCATTCTGAAGAAACGTATGCTTACTGAAGCCCCAGTATTGCAAAGCCCTGGGCGGAATACTAAACAGCTGCAGACAAGACTACCAATGAAGCCTCCAGCCCTCATTCATGCCTCAGAGCAGGAAAAATAACATTGCATTAACCAAACATTTATATAATACAAAACAGGAATGCACAGAAGCAGAATTTTTGGCCAAAACGATAATTATGCAATCGTTATCAGCAGGGCTTGACATTAACTTTTTTGCTCGCCAGCCACTGTGGCTAGAGGTTTTCCAAAGTTACTAGCCACTCTGCATTTTCCCAGGCCAAAATGTGTTGTTGGCTATATGTAAATGACCCAAATCAAGTCTACATGAAATGTATACCATGACAGGTCATCAAATACGTCTATTTAGCTCTGATGTGTAAAGCTCCATAATCCAGACAGAGAAACACTAGCAGTAGCTTGTCTAGAAAAAATAAGATTATTTGGTGTAAATATATTTTATTCTCAAGCAATATTCTCATCAGTGTCCTATCAGCTATAACATATTTAAATCCAGCATATTTTGTGTATGAGCCCATACAGTGAAATACATATCCATATTTTCATGTGATTTGACAGTTTATTTTATTAAATATCAAAAATCTAAAAGGTGTGCATCATACCTGGCACATAGATGAACACTTTACAGATGGTTTTACGACTGCAAGTCATTCTCTTCAAATGCTAATGAAGTTAGAAACATATTGTATGTAACTTTAGAGACGGTCCCTAAATTCGCAAATATCGAACGTCCAACATCAAACCAAATGCGCTGTGGTTCTGCTGTGATCTTTGTTTGAAACTATTTTCGCTGCTGAATTAAAAACAGCCAATCACTGTATGAATGAATCTCTACGTACATCACACACACATCTCTGCTGTGTTTATGATGAGAGTGCAGATTTCAGTGAACAAAACTCCGGCTAATCTGAACGCCTCTGATTATTAGACATTGCATTCATAAACTCAACAGAATCACGTGTGATTGGTTATAATGCGCAACGCGATTATAACAGATGCCCTTTGAGAAGACCAATAAAATTCAACCCGCCAAAGTGGCTCGTGGGAGTGACTGTTACACGCCACAGCTGAAATACACACGCAAATGGCGTGTTGGCGGGTGTTAATGTCAAGCCCTGGTTATCAGTAATCAGAGTTATGTAATCAGATTACTTTTTCAAGTAACGCGTAATGCATTACTTTTAAATTTAGAACAAAGTATCATAGTTACTTTTTCAACTAAGTAATACAAGTTACTTCGTTTTCCCATTTATTGACTGACAGCTCATGTTGAGAGAAATCGGGAGGCAATGGGTCTCATTCACTAAGCATGCGTACGAGAGCGCGTCTGTGAACAGCGGCAAGTTTGACGAGAGTGACAAAAGGCTGTAAGGAAAGCGTGTGCGGAAAGCCCTTATATGGAGATGCTGTGGGCGTGTTTTATGCAAATGACTAATCTCATGCACGCGGCTGCTCGTTTAGAATTCTCCACATTCACTAACATCAGAACGAGATTAAGAACAAATTCATGTGCGTACGAACGTGTTGTGAATCAGGCGAGACACTTTTTTCGTGAGAAGTTCTCCTGTGCGTACAAATACGAAAGAATCCACGCAATTATTAGTGAATGAGACCCATTGTGTGTGAACATGATGCTTATTGTAGTTCTAGACTAGCATTTATTAATCCCACATGCACAAAAACACATTCAGTATTCCTCAAAATGAATGAAAACAGTGAAACGCAAACTCAGAATGTTACACAAACCTGATTCTGCTTCGCTAAAGGTGTCCAATGACATTTTACTTTTTTGCTGGGATTCATTCTGGGATCCAGAATGGCAGCACAGCTGAAAGGTTTGTTTGAGTGGCGCCCTCTACTGTACAGGGGTGAATTTACTTTTCTTTAGCTTATTCATTTCACTGTTGGTGCAAAAGGACCTTTTAAATTTCATTAAAGTAACGCAAAAGTAACGCAACGGTAATGCAAAAGTAACGCAAAAGTAATGCAAAGGCAATGCAAAAGTATCACAAAGGTAATGCAAAAGTAACACAAAGGTAATGCAAAAGTAATGCAAAGGTAATGCAAAAGTAATGCAAAAGTATCACAAAGGTAAAGCAAAAGTAACACAAAGGTAATGCAAAAGTAATGCAAAAGTAACGCAAAGATAATGCAAAAGTAACACAAAGGTAATGCAAAAGTAATGCAAAAGTAACGCAAAGGTAACGCAAAAGTAACGCAAAAGTAATGCAAAAGTAACGCAAAGGCAATGCAAAAGTAATGCAAAAGTAACGCAAAGGCAATGCAAAAGTAATGCAAAAGTAACGCAAAGGTAATGCAAAAGTAACGCAAAAGTAACACAAAGGTAATGCAAAAGTAACGCAAAAGTAACACAAAGGCAATGCAAAGGTAATGCAAAAGTAATGCAAAAGTAACACAAAGGTAATGCAAAAGTAACGCAAAAGTATCACAAAGGTAAAGCAAAAGTAACACAAAGGTAATGCAAAAGTAACGCAAAGATAATGCAAAAGTAACACAAAGGTAATGCAAAAGTAACGCAAAGATAATGCAAAAGTAACACAAAGGTAATGCAAAAGTAACGCAAAAGTAACACAAAGGCAATGCAAAGGTAATGCAAAAGTAATGCAAAAGTAACACAAAGATAATGCAAAAGTAACGCAAAAGTATCACAAAGGTAAAGCAAAAGTAACACAAAGGTAATGCAAAAGTAACGCAAAGATAATGCAAAAGTAACACAAAGGTAATGCAAAAGTAACGCAAAGATAATGCAAAAGTAACACAAAGGTAATGCAAAAGTAATGCAAAAGTAATGCAAAAGTAACGCAAAGGTAATGCAAAAGTAACGCATAGGTAATGCAAAAGTAACACAAAGGTAACACAAAGGCAATGCAAAAGTAATGCAAAGGTAATGCAAAAGTAACGCAAAGCCAAAGCAAAAATAATGCAAAAGTAACGCAAAGCCAAAGCAAAAATAATGCAAAAGTAACGCAAAGGTAATGCAAAAGTAACGCAAAAGTAACACAAAGGTAATGCAAAAGTAACGCAAAAGTAACACAAAGGCAATGCAAAAGTAACGCAAAAGTAACTAAATAATGCAATTAGACACTTTTTTAGGGAGTAACACAATATTGTAACACATTACTTTTCAAAGTAACATTCCAAACCACTGCCGTTAAGTGACGTAACGGCTGATTTTACAAAATCTATAGTAGGGATGCATTGATATAAAATTTTGGCTGATACCGATAATTCTTTATATTTAAAAAGCCGATAACCGATGTATTGGCCGATAAATCTGTAGCATCTAGATTTTTTTTTTACAAGTGAAATCAGAAAATACAAATTTTAATGTATACATTACAAAACATAAATTTATTCCATACTTTACACTACTGGTCAAAAGTTATAACACACTTTTCTATCCAAGCCATATTATTTGAAGTATCATTCATGTGCATATCACAAACATGCAAAATGAGTTACGCCGTGCAGTTTAATACTGTTAAATACTGCAATTCTCACATACCGCCCCCTCTGACTCTTTCCCAGGAAGTGTTCTGAGGCGTAGACAGGCGCGTGAGTTGCATCTGGAGCCCAGTAGAGAAAGAAGGGCCGCTGAGCCGTGGCTTGCCGAGAGATAAAGTCCAAGCCTTCCTGGAGACAGATAGAATCAAAACCATCCCATAGTGCATCTGTCCATGACTGATCCACACAAATAAACATTAATCAAGCCAATGAACAGGAAAACTCACCTCCAGATAGATTTGGGTGAGGTTGGATTCCCCTGTTTTCACATTAATCTCAAACTCTTCGTAATACCTGCAAAACACACAGATCATCTAAACTTTCTGCTTCCTGCAGATCTAATGAGACCTTCCCCACAAACTCATTTCAGCGCCATATGAGTTCTTGTTCCAAATGACAAGCTTCCTAAACCAAGTGCTGCACCAGGGTGTGATTACGCAGAGAATTTGAAGAGGTAAATTGCGAGATTGTGTCTCAGAAGACACACGCGTTGTGAGAAGGAGCTGAGGCGTGGACTCTCTTATGCTCCGGCTGTTCCAGGTGTCCTAACACACCGCTAACGCAACCTGCCATCTCTCGGGTGTACGCGTGTGTTTGTCTGACCACGCTCAAACACGCCATGATTATTAGATCCACTGCTAAGCGCAAAACTAGCCCTATCGCCAGAGCCAATGACCCAGAATGCACAAACAGTATGGCTGTTTTGGAAAGAACAAATAGGCAGAAAATTAGATATTGCACTGAAGCTGGTACAAAAAGAGGAAAAAGGAAATTCACTTCACCTAACAAATGTGTTCATGCGAAGATTTTTACACTTTCTGAAGAAAATTTGAGTGATGCTTAGTGTTTTCCCATACAATTGGACTTACACACACACTGGTGGTGCTTAATTAAAAAAAAATAAAAATAATAATTCACAGCCATTATTTACAGCATGTTGCTGTGTGGTTTCTGAGGTGTTCTCAGCAAGCATTATGTTTGCACCTCACCTTCCCTTCATTTCAGAGTTGTTGTAGACGGGTATATTGGGACGGAAGCTGTCATTGTAAGGGCCGAAATGGCAGTTGGGTGCACCAAACCATTCGTCAAAGCCGTGCTTCAGAGGCAAGTGTTGAGTTCTGTGCCCAAGGTGCCTGAGTCAGGAGATAAAGATTAAATAAAAATGATATAAAGATTCCAGGTATGTTCAAAAGGCAAGGAACTTCATCAATAAAATGATTAAAAACGATCAAATTATGTATTAATTGCTAACATTAACTACAAATTTAACTTAAAATGTACTTAAATATACTTGCAATGCATATGACAGTATATTTGCTAAAATTGGTACACAAGCAGTGCACATATATATATATATATATATATATAACATAACATTATGACCTAATATTCCTAATATTGTGTTGGTCCCCCTTTTGCCCTGACCCGTCGAGGCATGGACTCCACTAGACCCCTGAAGGTGTGCTGTGGTATCTGGCACCAAGATGTTAGCAGCAGATCCTTTAAGTCCTGTAAGTTGCGAGGTGGGGCCTCCATGGATCAGACTTGTTTGTTCAGCACATCCCACAGATGCTCGATTGGATTGAGATCTGGGGAATTTGGAGGCCAAGTCAACACCTCAAACTCGTTGTTGTGCTCCTCAAACCATTCCTGAACCATTTTTGCTTTGTGTCAGGTGCATTATCCTGCTGAAAGAGCCACAGCCACCAGGGAATACCGTTTCCATGAAAGGGTGTACATGGTCTGCAACAATGCTTAGGTAGGTGGTACGTGTCAAAGTAACATCCACATGGATGGCAGGACCCAAGGTTTCCCAGCAGAACATTGCCCAAAGCATCACACTGCCTCCGCCGGCTTGCCTTCTTCCCATAGTGCATCCTGGTGCCATGTGTTCCCCAGGTAAGCCACGCACACGCACCCGGCCATCCACGTGATGTAAAAGAAAACGTGATACATGATACGTGATACTGGTAGCCCCATACGCAACAAACTGCGATGCACTGTGTATTCCTTTCTATCAGAACCAGCATTAACTTCTTGAGCAATTTGAGCTCCAGTAGCTCGTCTGTTTGATCGGACCACACGGGCCAGTCTTCTCTCCCCACGTGCATCACCCCACGTGCATCAATGAGCCTTGGCCACCCATGACCCTGTCGCCGGTTCACCACTGTTCCTTCCTTGGAGCACTTTTGATAGATACTGACCACTGCAGACCGGGAACACCCCACAAGAGCTGCAGTTTTGGAGATGCTCTGACCCAGTCGTCTAGCCATCACAATTTGGCCCTTGTCAAACTCGCTCAAATCCTTACGCTTGCCCATTTTTCCTGCTTCTAACACACCAACTTTGAGAACAAAATGTTCACTTGCTGCCTAATATATCCCACCCACTAACAGAGAGAATCAGTGTTATTCACTTCACCTGTCAGTGGTCATAATGTTATGCCTGATCGGTGTGTATGTAATATATATATATATATATAAATAAATAATTCTGCAAAGCTATAAGCTTTTTGTGGAATCAATAATGCATTCTATCGTTTGAGACGTTTCACCTTGCACACTGCTTCATATTCTATTATAGCCCATATGATTATTCAGAGAAAGACATCTCGTCATGAGAGGAGCTGCAGGGAATCTCACCACTTGCCGACGATCTTGCTGACATAGTCTTTCTTTCTCAGCAGTTCTGGAAGCAGGATCTCGTCCTGAGATATCCCCCCCACTATCTCCTGAGGTGTGTATGCTGTGGGAGAGAGAATCCATTACAGGCCGTGTTGGGGAGAGTTACTTTTAAAAGTAGTGCATTACAATATTGCATTGCTCCCTAAAAAGTGACTATTTCCGTTACTATTTAAAGAAAGTAATGCGTTATGTTACTTTTGCGTTACTTTTTCTCACCTGGGCTGGGCGTGCTTGTTTGTTTTATAATAGTAAGTGCAATAGTAAGTACCTTATTGGCAGAGGCTATTTACACTAACCCCGCCCACTGACGTCTGGTTGGACTAGACAAAATTACAAAAGAGACCTGTCTGATAACAGGTGGAGAGTAAGGCGGGAGGCGTTGGCTTTTGATGCAATCAACCCGAATTCGCATCCGCCTTTTTCCAAACTTTTCTCTGGTATTTAATAGTTGGAATAAAGTGTTTATCGGGTAGGGTTAGGGGTAGGTCTAGAGTTGGACTAGACTTTAATAATAATCATTTACACTCAATATCTTGTTATTACTGCACAGTGTTTTATATTGCACTGCAATACGCTGAGGTGCAAAAATCATTTACCACTATTTGCACGAAGTATAAATAGCATCTAGGGTTGCAAAGTTTCCAGAAACTTTCCAGAATTTTTGGAAACTTTCCGGGATTTTTGGAAACTTTTGGAAAGCTTTGCAACCCATCTAACAGCTATTTACATGAAGAAAATACTGCTATTTGCACTATTAGCCTCCGCCTTTTTAATAAAAAAAAAGCAAAAGTTCTATTTTTGGCAAATGCAAAGGCCCTTTCAAAGCAAAAGCCCCAGGCTGAAGGAAATGCAAATCTACGGCTGTACAGTAGAGGGCGGAACAATAAAAACAAAAAAATGAAGAAGTGTCAGTAAATAAATCGAAAAACAAAGGGTTTTTTATTTGAAAAAGTAACTCAGATATTTTGTTGTAAATTTAAAATTAATGCATTAGTTGTTGCTTGAAAAAAGTAATCTGATTACATAACTCACGTTAACACTGATTAAAGTCGTCAGAGGAGATAAACTGATAACGGTGAAGAAGGGCTGAGGAAAGAAGCAAATGTTTCACGATCATACCATTCCTCGCATGAGCATTGGTGGTGTAGAATCCGTTCCGCACAGGAAGTCTTCCAGTAAGCAGAGCCGCCCTGGCTGTGGAATTATACAGACAAACTAGATGAGTAAAGTTCGTTGGGACAAACTTTGATGTTGGCTTGACAAAGCCGTATGAACGTTTGAAAGTTTCATAAGCATAAGTGGAAAGAGAAAGAAAGAGAGACATTGCTAACATGTTTGGTAACACTTTATTTTAGTGTCCTTGTTACATGCATTACATTATGCACAATTACATGCAACTAACCCTCACAACCAAACCCTAATCCTACACTAACCCTATAGTAAGTACATGTTGTTAATTAATATTACTCAGTACTTAAATACAGTTACATTGTAAGAATAACACCTTAAAATAAAGTTTAAGCATGTTTTAGCACGCATCTAGCATGAATTAGCATGTTTCTATCTTGTTTTAACGTTGTTAGTATGAATTAGCATGTTGCTATCATGATTTAACATTTTGCTAGCATGAATTAACATGTTGCTAGCATGTTTTTGCATGTTAACATGATTTAACATTTTGCTAACATGTCTTAGCATACTCTTATGTTAGAATGCTTCTAGAATTAATTAGCATGTTGCTAACATGTTTTAAAACATTGATTGCATGATTTAACATTTTGTTAACATGTTTTAACACACTGCTAACATGAATTAGCATGTTGCTAGCATGTTTTAGCATGTTAGCATTATTTAAAATTTTGCTAACATGTTTTAACACACTGCTAGCATGAATGAGCATGTTGCTAGCATGTTTTAACATGATTTATCATGTTGTTAACATGTTTTAGAATGCTTCTAGCATGAATTAGCATGTTGCTAACATGTATTAAAACACTGACTGCATGATTTAACATTTTGCTAACATGTTTTAACGCACTGCTAGCATGAATGAGCATGTTGCTAGCATGTTTTAACATGATTTATCATGTTGTTAACATGTTTTAGAATGCTTCTAGCATTAATTAGCATGTTCCTAACATGTATTAAAACATTGCTAGCATGTTTTAGCATATTCTTATCATGAATTAACGTTGCGAGCATGATTTAACATTTTGACGTTTTAACACGCTACTAACATGAATTAGCATGTTTTAACATGTTGTTAGCATTATTTAACATTTATGATAACACATTTTAACATGCTGCTAGCATGAATTAGCATGTTGTTAGCATGATTTAACATGTTTAAGCATATTTTAGAATGCTTCTAACATGAATTGGCATGTTGCTAGCACGTTTTAAAACATTGCTAGCATGAATTAGCATGTTGCTAGCATGATTTAACATGTTTAAGCATGTTGTTAGCATTTTTTAACACGCTGCTATCATGAATTAGCATGTTGCTAGCATGAATTATCATGTTGCTAGCATGTTTTAACACGCTGCTATCATGAATTAACATGTTGCTAGCATGATTTAACGTGTTGCTAGCATGTCCTAAGCTAGTTGCTTAAAAGCGTATGGGATTTTTATGATTTTTATTCATCGTTTTGAGGCAAACCATAAGTCAGATCATTTAGAAAGTCCGAACAGTCTGAAGGTTTGGCAGTTCTATCTTTAAAGCTCTAGCAGGAGAGATGGCTTAAATTTTAGCTCAGAAGAAGAAGCTTAAATAGTTTTGTCAAGCCAACATAATTATGCAATTATAATCATCAAAGATACAAAAGACACACCTGTACTTGTATAAAAAGATGTAACTCACATATAAACTATATAAACCACAAACTAAAAAGTTATCATACTAAACTGCAAACTCTTGCTTGCGCTCTAGGAATAATTTTTAAAATCTCATCAAAATTGAAGACGCTTGTCCACAGCATGTGTGCATTTCCTGAAACTTAAATCATGTGGTATTTAAGACTTGATTTCAAAGAGCGAGAGAAAGGAAAGAGCGATGGGCATGAGAGAGCTCACCCTGGATATTATGATTAGAAAGTTCTCCTCTATCTACTTCATGATTAAAATTATAATTAATCTTCTGAAGCAAAAGCTCAGGTACGAGAGCTCCAGGCTCCTTCATCTCACACGTGTGAGATTAACAATTGATTAAGCCTTATTTGCTTAAAAATTAATTAGAATTGAAAAGAGGACTAAAAGAAGATCTGCTCTGCATAGCAAGTCCATTCAAATTCCCAAATTATGCATAATTAGCATATTTCAGTACTGCTGGTGTATTATCCACATTAGCATAATAAGTTGTGCTCTCACTATCATGCAGCCGCACACGTCGTGTGTTCTCACGTGGAATTAACACGGCTGAAGAATCTGAAGAAAGGTTTCCGCAACAACAACAAAAAATATGAATGAACAGTTAAATATTTGCAATTGCATTGTGATACTAATGACAAATTGTTAACCTCTCAATATAAATCAATATATGTCACCTTGAACAAAATATATGCAAATGTTTTACATTTCTTCAAAAAAATGTTTATAATTCAATAATTCTTTGAAAATCATTTGTTTTGCAGGATATACTGTATAAGGGATTCTTCACATATTATTTACAGGGCTGTCAACTGATTAAAATATTTAATGTAATCTAGTTTGGTTTCCAACATTCTTCAAAAGATGGATGGATGTATGGATGAAAATGTCTAATGATAGATGGATGGATGGACGGACGGACAGATGGATGGATAAAAAATGTCAAATGATAGATGGATGGATGATGGATGAAAATGGTCAAATGATGGATGGATGGATGGGTGAAAATGGTCAAATGATAGATGGATGGATGATGGATGAAAATGGTCAAATGATAGATGGATGGATGATGGATGAAAATGGTCAAATGATGGATGGATGGATGATGGATGAAAATGGTCAAATGATAGATGGATGGATGGATGAAAATGGTCAAATGATGGATGGATGAAAATGGTCAAATGATAGATGATGGATGAAAATGGTCAAAAGATAGATGATGGATGAAAATGGTCAAATGATAGATAGATGGATGGATGGATGGGTGAAAATGGTCAAATGATAGATGGATGGATGATGGATGAAAATGGTCAAATGATAGATGGATGGATGGATGGATGAAAATGGTCAAATGACGGATGGATGAAAATGGTCAAATGATAGATGATGGATGGATGGATGGATGGATGAAAATGGTCAAATGATGGATGGATGGATGGATGGATGTATGGATGAAAATGTCTAATGATAGATGGATGGATGGACGGACGGACAGATGGATGGATAAAAAATGTCAAATGATGGATGGATGATGGATGGAAATGGTCAAATGATAGATGATGGATGATGGATGAAAATGGTCAAATGATAGATGGATGGATGAAAATGGTCAAATGATAGATGGATGGATGGATGGACGGACAGATGGATGGATAAAAAATGGTCAAATGATAGATGGATGGATGATGGATGAAAATGGTCAAATGATAGATGGATGGATGGGTGAAAATGGTCAAATGATAGATGGATGGATGGATGGGTGAAAATGGTCAAATGATAGATAGATGGATGGATGGATGGATGGATGGGTGAAAATGGTCAAATGATAGATGGATGGATGATAGATGAAAATGGTCAAATGATAGATGGATGGATGGATGGATGAAAATGGTCAAACGATGGATGGATGAAAATGGTCAAATGATAGATGATGGATGAAAATGGTCAAATGATAGATGGATGGATGGATGGATGAAAATGGTCAAATGATGGATGGGTGAAAATGGTCAAATGATAGATGATGGATGATGGATGATGGATGAAAATGGTCAAATGATAGATGGATGGATGATGGATGAAAATGGTCAAATGATAGATGATGGATGATGGATGATGGATGAAAATGGTCAAATGATAGATGGATGGATGATGGATGAAAATGGTCAAATGATAGATGGATGGATGATGGATGAAAATGGTCAAATGATAGATGGATGGATGGATGAAAATGGTCAAATGATAGATGGATGGATGGATGGATGAAAATGGTCAAATGATGGATGGGTGAAAATGGTCAAATGATAGATGGATGGATGATGGATGAAAATGGTCAAATGATAGATAGATGGATGATGGACGAAAATGGTCAAATGATAGATGGATGGATGGGTGAAAATGGTCAAATGATAGATGATGGATGATGGATGAAAATGGTCAAATGATAGATGGATGGATGAAAATGGTCAAATGATAGATGGATGGATGGATGGACGGACAGATGGATGGATAAAAAATGGTCAAATGATAGATGGATGGATGATGGATGAAAATGGTCAAATGATAGATGGATGGATGGGTGAAAATGGTCAAATGATAGATGGATGGATGGATGGGTGAAAATGGTCAAATGATAGATAGATGGATGGATGGATGGATGGATGGGTGAAAATGGTCAAATGATAGATGGATGGATGATAGATGAAAATGGTCAAATGATAGATGGATGGATGGATGGATGAAAATGGTCAAACGATGGATGGATGAAAATGGTCAAATGATAGATGATGGATGAAAATGGTCAAATGATAGATGGATGGATGGATGGATGAAAATGGTCAAATGATAGATGATGGATGATGGATGATGGATGAAAATGGTCAAATGATAGATGGATGGATGATGGATGAAAATGGTCAAATGATAGATGATGGATGATGGATGATGGATGAAAATGGTCAAATGATAGATGGATGATGGATGATGGATGAAAATGGTCAAATGATAGATGGATGGATGATGGATGAAAATGGTCAAATGATAGATGGATGGATGGATGAAAATGGTCAAATGATAGATGATGGATGAAAATGGTCAAATGATAGATGGATGGATGGATGGATGAAAATGGTCAAATGATGGATGGGTGAAAATGGTCAAATGATAGATGGATGGATGATGGATGAAAATGGTCAAATGATAGATAGATGGATGATGGACGAAAATGGTCAAATGATAGATGGATGGATGGGTGAAAATGGTCAAATGATAGATGGATGGATGGGTGAAAATGGTCAAATGATAGATGGATGGATGATGGATGAAAATGGTCAAATGATAGATGGATGGATGGATGGATGAAAATGGTCAAATGATAGATGGATGGATGGATGGATGAAAATGGTCAAATGATAGATGGATGGATGATGGATGAAAATGGTCAAATGATAGATGGATGGATGGATGAAAATGGTCAAATGATAGATGATGGATGAAAATGGTCAAATGATAGATGGATGGATGGATGGATGAAAATGGTCAAATGATGGATGGGTGAAAATGGTCAAATGATAGATGGATGGATGATGGATGAAAATTTTCAAATGATAGATAGATGGATGATGGACGAAAATGGTCAAATGATAGATGGATGGATGGGTGAAAATGGTCAAATGATAGATGGATGGATGGGTGAAAATGGTCAAATGATAGATGGATGGATGATGGATGAAAATGGTCAAATGATAGATGGATGGATGGATGGATGAAAATGGTCAAATGATAGATGGATGGATGGATGGATGAAAATGGTCAAATGATAGATGGATGGACGGATGGATGAAAATGGTCAAATGATAGATGATGGATGAAAATGGTCAAATGATAGATAGATGGATGGATGGATGGATGAAAATGGTCAAATGATAGATAGATGGATGGATGGATGAAAATGGTCAAATGATAGATGATGGATAGATGGATGGATGGATGAAAATGGTCAAATGATGGATGGATGAAAATGGTCAAATGATAGATGGATGAAAATGGTCAAATGATAGATAGATAGATGGATGGATGGATGAAAATGGTCAAATGATAGATGATGGATGGATGGATGGATGAAAATGGTCAAATGATGGATGGATGAAAATGGTCAAATGATGGATGGATGAAAATGGTCAAATGATGGATGGATGAAAATGGTCAAATGATAGATGGATGGATGGATGGATGGATGGATGAAAATGGTCAAATGATGGATGGATGAAAATGGTCAAATGATGGATGGATGAAAATGGTCAAATGATAGATGGATGGATGATGGGTGAAAATGGTCAAATGATGGATGGATGGATGGATGAAAATGGTCAAATGATGGATGGATGAAAATGGTCAAATGATAGATGGATGGATGGATGGATGAAAATGGTCAAATGATGGATGGATGAAAATGGTCAAATGATGGATGGATGAAAATGGTCAAATGGTGGATGGATGAAAATGGTCAAATGATGGATGGATGGATGAAAACGTCAAATGATAGATGAATGGATGAAAATGGTCAAATGATAGATGAATGGATGGATGGATGATGGATGATGGATGGAAATAGTCAAATGATAGATGAATGGATGAAAATGGTCAAATGATGAATGGATGATAGATGGATGGATGGATGGATGAAAATGTCAAATGATAGATGGATGGATGAAAATGGTCAAATGATGGATGGATGGATAGATGGATGGATGAAAATGGTCAAATGATAGATGGACGGATGGATGGATGATGGATGGAAATAGTCAAATGATAGATGAATGGATGAAAATGGTCAAATGATAGATGGATGGATGGATGGATGATGAAAATGTCAAATGATAGATGGATGGATGAAAATGGTCAAATGATGGATGATGGATAGATGGATGGATGAAAATGGTCAAATGATGGATGGATTAAAAGGGTCAAATGATGGATGGATGAAAATGGTCAAATGATGGATGGATGGATGAAAACGTCAAATGATAGATGAATGGATGAAAATGGTCAAATGATAGATGATGGATGGATGGACGAAAATGGTCAAATGATAGATGATGGATGGATGGATGAAAATGGTCAAATGATAGATGATGGATGGATGGATGAAAATGGTCAAATGATAGATGATGGATGATGGATGAAAATGGTCAAATGATAGATGGATGGATGGATGGATGAAAATGGTCAAATGATGGATTGGTGAAAATGGTCAAATGATAGATAGATGGATGATGGATGAAAATGGTCAAATGATAGATAGATGGATGGATGGGTGAAAATGGTCAAATGATAGATGGATGGATGATGGATGAAAATGGTCAAATGATAGATAGATGGATGGATGGGTGAAAATGGTCAAATGATAGATGGATGGATGATGGATGAAAATGGTCAAATGATAGATAGATGGATGATGGATGAAAATGGTCAAATGATAGATAGATGGATGGATGGGTGAAAATGGTCAAATGATAGATGGATGGATGATGGATGAAAATGGTCAAATGATAGATGGATGGATGGATGGGTGAAAATGGTCAAATGATAGATGGATGGATGATGGATGAAAATGGTCAAATGATAGATAGATGGATGGATGGGTGAAAATGGTCAAATGATAGATGGATGGATGATGGATGAAAATGGTCAAATGATAGATAGATGGATGATGGATGAAAATGGTCAAATGATAGATAGATGGATGGATGGGTGAAAATGGTCAAATGATAGATGGATGGATGATGGATGAAAATGGTCAAATGATAGATAGATGGATGGATGGGTGAAAATGGTCAAATGATAGATGGATGGATGATGGATGAAAATGGTCAAATGATAGATAGATGGATGGATGGGTGAAAATGGTCAAATGATAGATGGATGGATGATGGATGAAAATGGTCAAATGATAGATAGATGGATGATGGATGAAAATGGTCAAATGATAGATAGATGGATGGATGGGTGAAAATGGTCAAATGATAGATGGATGGATGATGGATGAAAATGGTCAAATGATAGATGGATGGATGGATGGATGGATGAAAATGGTCAAATGATAGATGATGGATGATGGATGAAAATGGTCAAATGATAGATAGATGGATGGATGGATGAAAATGGTCAAACGATGGATGGATGAAAATGGTCAAATGATAGATGGATGGATGGATGAAAATGTCAAATGATAGATGGATGGATGGATGAAAATGTCAAATGATAGATGATGGATGAAAATGGTCAAATGATAGATGGATGGATGATGGATGAAAATGGTCAAATGATAGATGGATGGATGGATGGATGGACAGATGGATGGATAAAAAATGTCAAATGATAGATGGATGGGTGAAAATGGTCAAATGATAGATGGATGGATGATGGATGAAAATGGTCAAATGATAGATGGATGGATGATGGATGAAAATGGTCAAATGATAGATGGATGGATGGATGGGTGAAAATGGTCAAATGATAGATGGATGGATGATGGATGAAAATGGTCAAATGATAGATGGATGGATGATGGATGAAAATGGTCAAATGATAGATGGATGGATGGATGGATGGATGAAAATGTCAAATGATAGATGATGGATGAAAATGGTCAAATGATAGATGATGGATGGATGGATGAAAATGGTCAAATGATGGATGGATGGATGGATGGATGAAAATGGTCAAATGATGGATGGATGAAAATGGTCAAATGATAGATGGATGGATGGATGGATGAAAATGGTCAAATGATGGATGGATGAAAATGGTCAAATGATGGATGGATGATAGATGGATGGATGGATGGATGAAAATGTCAAATGATAGATGGATGGATGAAAATGGTCAAATGATGGATGGATGGATGAAAATGGTCAAATGATGGATGGATGGATGGATAGATGGATGGATGAAAATGGTCAAATGATAGATGGACGGATGGATGGATGATGGATGGAAATAGTCAAATGATAGATGAATGGATGAAAATGGTCAAATGATGGATGGATGGATAGATGGATGGATGAAAATGGTCAAATGATGGATGGATTAAAAGGGTCAAATGATGGATGGATGAAAATGGTCAAATGATGGATGGATGGATGAAAACGTCAAATGATAGATGAATGGATGAAAATGGTCAAATGATAGATGGATGGATGGATGGATGAAAATGGTCAAATGATGGATGGGTGAAAATGGTCAAATGATAGATGATGGATGATGGATGAAAATGGTCAAATGATAGATGGATGAAAATGGTCAAATGATAGATGGATGGATGGATGGATGAAAATGGTCAAATGATAGATAGATGGATGGATGGGTGAAAATGGTCAAATGATAGATGGATGGATGATGGATGAAAATGGTCGAATGATAGATGGATGGATGGATGGATGAAAATGGTCAAATGATAGATGATGGATGGATGGATGAAAATGGTCAAATGATAGATGATGGATGGATGGATGAAAATGGTCAAATGATGGATGGATGAAAATGGTCAAATGATAGATGGATGAAAATGGTCAAATGATAGATGGATGGATGATGGATGAAAATGGTCAAATGATGGATGGATGGATGGATGGATGAAAATGGTCAAATGATGGATGGATGAAAATGGGTCAAATGATGGATGGATGAAAATGGTCAAATGATAGATGGATTGATGATAATGGTCAAATGATAGATGGATGGATGATGGATGAAAAAGGTCAAATGATAGATGGATGGATGGATGGATGGATGAAAATGGTCAAATGATAGATGATGGATGGATGGATGAAAATGGTCAAATGATGGATGGATGAAAATGGTCAAATGATAGATGGATGAAAATGGTCAAATGATAGATGGATGGATGATGGATGAAAATGGTCAAATGATGGATGGATGGATGGATGGATGAAAAAGGTCAAATGATAGATAGATGGATGGATGAAAATGGTCAAATGATAGATAGATGGATGGATGGATGAAAATGGTCAAATGATAGATGATGGATGGATGGATGGATGAAAATGGTCAAATGATAGATGATGGATGGATGGATGAAAATGGTCAAATGACAGATGATGGATGGATGGATGAAAATGGTCAAATGATGGATGGATGGATGGATGAAAATGGTCAAATGATGGATGGATGAAAATGGTCAAATGATAGATGGATGGATGGATGGATGAAAATGGTCAAATGATAGATGGATGGATGGATGGATGAAAATGGTCAAATGATAGATGATGGATGGATGGATGAAAATGGTCAAATGATGGATGGATGAAAATGGTCAAATGATAGATGGATGAAAATGGTCAAATGATAGATGGATGGATGATGGATGAAAATGGTCAAATGATGGATGGATGGATGGATGGATGAAAATGGTCAAATGATAGATGATGGATAAAAATGGTCAAATGATAGATAGATGGATGGATGGATGAAAATGGTCAAATGATAGATGATGGATGGATGGATGAAAATGGTCAAATGACAGATGATGGATGGATGGATGAAAATGGTCAAATGATGGATGGATGGATGGATGAAAATGGTCAAATGATGGATGGATGAAAATGGTCAAATGATAGATGGATGGATGGATGGATGAAAATGGTCAAATGATAGATGGATGGATGGATGGATGAAAATGGTCAAATGATAGATGGATGGATGGATGGATGAAAATGGTCAAATGATGGATGGATGAAAATGGTCAAATGATAGATGGATGAAAATGGTCAAATGATAGATGGATGGATGGATGGATGAAAATGGTCAAATGATGGATGGATGAAAATGGTCAAATGGTGGATGGATGAAAATGGTCAAATGATGGATGGATGAAAACGTCAAATGATAGATGAATGGATGAAAATGGTCAAATGATAGATGGATGGATGGATGGATGAAAATAGTCAAATGATAGATGAATGGATGAAAATGGTCAAATGATGGATGGATGATAGATGGATGGATGGATGGATGAAAATGTCAAATGATAGATGGATGGATGAGAATGGTCAAATGATGGATGGATGGATGGATGGATGGATGATGGATGGAAATAGTCAAATGATAGATGGATGGATGGATGGATGGATGGATGGATGGATGGATGATGAAAATGTCAAATGATAGATGGATGGATGAAAATGGTCAAATGATAGATGGACGGATGGATGGATGATGGATGGAAATAGTCAAATGATAGATGGATGGATGGATGGATGGATGGATGATGAAAATGTCAAATGATAGATGGATGGATGAAAATGGTCAAATGATGGATGGATGGATAGATGGATGGATGAAAATGGTCAAATGATAGATGGATTAAAAGGGTCAAATGATGGATGGATGAAAATGGTCAAATGATGGATGGATTAAAAGGGTCAAATGATGGATGGATGAAAATGGTCAAATGATGGATGGATGAAAATGGTCAAATGATGGATGGATGAAAATGGTCAAATGATGGATGGATGGATGAAAACGTCAAATGATAGATGGATGGATGGATGGATGGATGGATGATGGATGGAAATAGTCAAATGATAGATGAATGGATGAAAATGGTCAAATGATGGATGGATGGATAGATGGATGGATGAAAATGGTCAAATGATAGATGGACGGATGGATGGATGGATGATGGATGGAAATAGTCAAATGATGGATGGATGGATGATGAAAATGTCAAATGATAGATGGATGGATGAAAATGGTCAAATGATGGATGGATGGATAGATGGATGGATGAAAAGGGTCAAATGATGGATGGATTAAAAGGGTCAAATGATGGATGGATGAAAATGGTCAAATGATAGATGGACTGATGGATGGATGGATGAAAATGTCAAATGATGGATGGATTAAAAGGGTCAAATGATAGATGGATGGATAGATGGATGGATGAAAATGGTCAAATGATGGATGGATGGATGGATGAAAATGGTCAAATGATGGATGGATGGATGAAAATGGTCAAATGATAGATGGACTGATGGATGGATGGATGAAAATGTCAAATGATGGATGGATTAAAAGGGTCAAATGATAGATGGATGGATGAAAATGATCAAATGATGGATGGATGAAAATGTCAAATGATAGATGGATGGATGAAAATTGTCAGATAGATAGATAGATAGATGGATGTCTAAATGAGTACGTTGAGTAATGAGTAAGTTATTGAGTCTGTAGTGATTGGTCGAACGCTTACAGCGCGTGTCAGAAAGCAAACGCTCATTATCATATCTGAATCTCAGCTCTTGACACACAGTGATACGAACAGTAATGATGGCGTGGGTTTGACCGTATCAATCTCAGCAGAAAACAGCGTCTTCTCCACATGAACAACACCAACCAAACTCTTCCAGTCTCAGATACAGCTACAGTGTGTGAGGGCGGGGCAAAGAGACGCTGCTCAGCCAATCAAGACCAGAGACTGGCATTATGCAAATGTGTTACATTGTTACGTAGGTCTGTAACAGGAATTACTGACGACTCTAAATAACTTTATTTGTCGTGCACTTTGACCTTTGAAACTTTGCAGACTTTTTACATTCACAAACAGCTCTATTACACACTGCATGAAAGGTGATATTGAAAAAGCATAATATGTGTTCCAATGTCTAGACAGGGCTATTAAATCAGAACTGAAGCTGAATAGCCCTGTCTAGACCTTGGTTAGACATTTTAACAGTGTGCAGTTTTTCTACGGGCATGAAATACCAGTAAATACTGTCATTAACTACTTTATCGTTTGCTTGGACTGGCAAAATCAATACCTACATTTATTTCCATGATGATAACCTGATATGAATTAATAAGTGACACATTGTAGCCTGTATAAACTGTACTGTACAGTAAGCTAATATCCCATTCAGAACACAGCGGTTATGACAGAGAGGTGAAGGTAAGCACATACAGGGGGAACACAGCGGGTTGGCAGCGTAGAAGTTTGGAAACAGCATTCCCTGAGCGGCCATCAGATCCAAACTCGGAGTTTCCTTGGACGGCTCGCCAAATACTCCCAGATCACCCCATCCCATCTGCACACACAATATACACACACACACCAATCAGGCATAACATGACCACTGACAGGTGAAGTGAATAACACTGATTATCTGTTCATCACGGCACCTGTTAGTGGGTGGGATATATTAGGCAGCAAGTGAACATTTTGTCCTCAAAGTTGATGTGTTAGAAGCAGGAAAAATGGGCAAGCGTGAGGATTTGAGCGAGTTTGACAAGGGCCAAATTGTGATGGCTAGACGACTGGGTCAGAGCATCTCCAAAACTGCAGCTCTTGTGGGGTGTTCCCGGTCTGCAGTGGTCAGTATCTATCAAAAGTGCTCCAAGGAAGGAACAGTGGTGAACCGGCGACAGGGTCATGGCGGCCAAGGCTCATTGATGCACGTGGGGAGCGAAGGCTGGCCCGTGTGGTCCGATCAAACAGACGAGCTACTGTAGCTCACATTGCTCAAGAAGTTAATGCTGGTTCTGATAGAAAGGTGTCAGAATACACAGTGCATCTCAGTTTGTTGCGTATGGGGCTGCCAGTCAGACCAGTCAGGGTGCCCATGCTGACCCCTGTCCACCGCCGAAAGCACGAACAGTGGCACGTGAGCATCAGAACTGGACCACGGAGCAATGGAAGAAGGTGGCCTGGTCTGATGAATCACGTTTTCTTTTACATCACGTGGATGGCCGGGTGCGTGTGCGTGGCTTACCTGGGGAACACATGGCACCAGGATGCACTATGGGAAGAAGGCAAGCCGGCGGAGGCAGTGTGATGCTTTGGGCAATGTTCTGCTGGGAAACCTTGGGTTTCGAGCATCTGTGGGATGTGCTGAACAAACAAGTCCGATCCATGGAGGCCCCACCTCGCAACTTACAGGACTTAAAGGATCTGCTGCTAACATCTTGGTGCCAGATACCACAGCACACCTTCAGGGGTCTAGTGGAGTCCATGCCTCGACGGGTCAGGGCAAAAGGGGGACCAACACAATATTAGGTCATAATGTTATGCCTGATCGGTGTATATACATACATACATATATATAGTACCGGTCAAAAGTTTAGAAACATTACTGTTTTTAATGTTTTTAAGTCTCCTCTACTCACCAAGGCTGCATTTATTTAATCAAAAATACAGAAAAAAAAACGCAATATTGTGAAATATTATTACAATTTAAAATAATGGTTTTCTATTTTAATATACTTTAAAATGTAATTTATTCCTGTGATCAAAGCTGAATTTATCATCATTACTCCAGTCTTCAGTGTCACATGATCCTTCACAAATCATTCTGATATGATGATTTATTATCAATGTTGGAAACAGTTGTGCTGTTTAATATTTTTTGGAACCTGTGATACTTTTTTCAGGATTCATTGATGAATAAATAGTTTAAAAGAACAGCACTTATTCAAAATAGAAATCTTTTCTAACAATATGAATCTTTACTAATCACTCTTTATCAATTTAACACATCCTTGCATAAAATTATAAAATTATTAATTTCTTTCAAAAAATGACTGACCTCAAACTTTTGAACGGTACTGTATATTATTACAAAAGATTTACATTTAAAATAAATGCTGTTTTTTTTGTTTTGTTTTTTTACTTTTTATTCATTAAAGAATCCTGAAAAAAGTATCATAAGTTATATAAAAAATGCTCAATATTTTTTTTTATATAACTTTTAATACCTTTTCAGGTTTGGGGTCAGTAATTTTTTTTCTTTCTTTCATCATGTGACACTCAAGACACACACACACACACATACAGCTAAAAAAAAAATACAGCTACATGTTTTATTTTACAATGCTAAAAAATAAATAAAATGCATAGAAAAACAAAAAGCTTACATTGACTACACAACATTATCAGTTATTATTAATATTTCGTTGGTTCTCTCTTGTTTTTGCATGTGTTCATAATTTCTTCGTTTGACAGCCTTGCCAAAAATATGCGATACATGTACAAATATTCAGTATGAATCAGCATGATGATGATGTTTGGATCATAAAATTCATTGCTTATGCCTAATGTAGCCTATAATAAATGTTTTGATGTGCGAATGCACGGGATTTTTGAATCAAACAGAATAAATTCATAATATAATCTACTTGGAATATTGTGATAAATACAAAAGAAAAATAGAATATGCAATTCATACACAATATGCGATGCGTTCACACCATGTTACAAATGCAAATCTGCAGCGGTCACGTGGTACAGGTGGGAACGCTCAGAAAATTCCCAGTTTACAAGTTGTAAAGTTGCTTTTTACAAGCCATAATCTCGTAATAACTGTAATTACACACCTAAAAACCAAGTACATCTAAATGTATTTCACAGATTGCACAGATACAGATGTATTGCTCGTACTATTGAATTGCACACTATATAAACACTATTTTTTTAGGTTTTAGTGATTCTAAAGACAGTCGGTCAGTCAAGCCTCTAATAAAAGACCCACAAAGGACTCACATCATCCATAAGCATGATGATAATGTTCGGATCATGCTGGCTTCCTGCAGTCTGACACACACACGCTGCCCATAACACACAGATCACAGCCTGAAGACACATGGCAACTTCAAATCTTCTCACAACACATGCTAATGTTCAGGAAGCCTCCCTGAATCACCAGAAGTATTGCACATAGTCACAGTGCTATGGAACTGTGTGTCATGTGACTTTGGCGTGTCACGTGACCGCTGTCTGACGCGTCATCATCATGGCGGTGTGTATAGCAGTCATCGCGAAGGAGGTAAACCAAAACATTTGATGTTTTTACGATACATCAACGCGTTTATTGGTCATGTTTGGATACATTTGATGAATTAACTTCTGAAATGTGATATGTGACATTCATATGCGTTCAGATAGAGCATGTTTTGTTTATAATGTAGCATGAACACAGTGAAATGAAATACAGTATAACGTTAGGCGTAAAATGCACTTTTTCACAACCCTGCATTGTTTATATTTATGGGAGACTGGAGTGTCTTTGTAAGTCAGTGTGTTTGCATCTCAAACTTTAATTAGAGTCAATAATGTGGCGTGTCAATTCTGGTGTCCAAATCATATTCATAATATTAAAAAATATATATATACATTTTTAATACATTACATTAGATGAATCGACTTCCCCTTTGTATTTACTCATGACTAAAATGTAAAAATATGAATAAAAGTATAAATTTGTCAATTCGGGACTGTCCTTCAAAGTGCCATGTTATGATGATGTTTTAAAGGGACAATATGTAAGATTTTTGGATTAAAATGTCCAAAAACCACTAGAACAGTGTTATATATTTTGTTGACTTGTCTACTTACATTATCCCAAATGTTTCCAAGAATGTTTAAATCCAGAGAAGTAAGGTAAACCAAAACATTTGATCTTTTTACGACACAACAACGCGTTTATTGGTAACGTTTGAATACATTTGATGAATTAATGCGGAGAGTTTCTGATATGTGATGTGACATTCATATGCGTTCAGATATAGCATGTTTTGTTTATAATGTAGCATGAACACATTGAAATGAAATACAGTATAGGCGTAAAATTCACTTTTTCACAACCCTGCATTGTTTATATCATGGGAGACTGGCGTGTGTTTGTAAGTCAGTGTGTTTGCATCTCAAACTTTATTATTATCATGTTTGTATGTAACAAAATAAAGTAGTTTAACTCTACAATTTCTTCTTAACTGTGTAAATTAGTGTTCATAGAGTGATGAACAGTAGGTGTGGTGAGTAGTAATAAAAACATGGATAACTGCATAATTTAATCAAATGTATTTATTCAAAATAATTTTGACATCCCTCATTTGTAACGTTTTAAAATAAGTAACGTAATCTTATAGGTAATGTTTTAAAAATAAATAAACAAATATAGAATTACAAGAACGAAACAGACTAAGACTAAACATGCTCTTATTTTGTGCAACCTTTATTGGATCCTGTGAAAGTACACAGAAAAGTTTTACATCCCTCCTCACTTGGTCAGCCATTACATTCTTAGACTGTGACTGCTTATTGTACGTGCACGTAAATAAATAAATTCAAGGATGTGAATAATGGTTTGGGGTTTATTTTATTAGCTTTCTTGCATTAACTGCAGTGAGACAGATCTCAAGCACAGCTGTATATGAAATGATCATCATCATCATATGGCCATTTGCATTAGGCAAGAGTTAGTGTTCATGCTTATTGCCAAAATAATGCACATTATTTCTAATTGCATGCTGAGATGGTCGTTCCCTGTTATAGAAAACTTGCCTCTAAGCAAGGACATTGGTTAATAAAGTGAGATTAAATGCATAAAGTAGTGCGTTACTTTACTAGTTACTTGAAAAGTAATCTGATTACGTGACTCAAGTTAAATAATGCCCATTAATTTCTAATTGCATGTTGAAATGGTTGTTCCCTGTTATAGAAAACTTGCCTCTAAGCAAAGACATTGGTTAATAAAGTGAGATTAAATGCATAAAGTAGTGCGTTACTTTACTAGTTACTTGAAAAGTAATCTGATTACGTGACTCAAGTTACATGTTAAAAAATGCACATTCATTTCTGATTGCATGCTGAAATGGTTGTTCCCTGTTATAGAAAACTTGCCTCTAAGCAAAGACATTGGTTAATAAAGTGAGATTAAATGCATAAAGTAGTGCGTTACTTTACTAGTTACTTGAAAAGTAATCTGATTACGTGACTCAAGTTACATGTTAAAAAATGCCCATTCATTTCTGATTGCATGCTGAAATGGTTGTTCCCTGTTATAGAAAACTTGTCTCTAAGCAAAGACATTGGTTAATAAAGTGAGATTAAATGCATAAAGTAGTGCGTTACTTTACTAGTTACTTGAAAAGTAATCTGATTACGTGACTCAAGTTAAATAATGCCCATTAATTTCTAATTGCATGTTGAAATGGTTGTTCCCTGTTATAGAAAACTTGCCTCTAAGCAAGGACATTGGTTAATAAAGTGAGATTAAATGCATAAAGTAGTGCGTTACTTTAGTAGTTACTTGAAAAGTAATCTGATTACATGACTCAAGTTAAATAATGCCCATTAATTTCTAATTGCATGCTGAAATGGTTGTTCCCTGTTATAGTAAACTTGCCTCTAAGCAAAGACATTGGTTAATAAAGTGAGATTAAATGCATAAATTAGTGCGTTACTTTACTAGTTACTTGAAAAGTAATCTGATTACATAACTCAAGTTAAATAATGCCCATTAATTTCTAATTGCATGCTGAAATGGTTGTTCCCTGTTATAGTAAACTTGCCTCTAAGCAAAGACATTGGTTAATAAAGTGAGATTAAATGCATAAAGTAGTGCGTTACTTTACTAGTTACTTGAAAAGTAATCTGATTACGTGACTCAAGTTACATGTTAAAAAATGCACATTCATTTCTGATTGCATGCTGAAATGGTTGTTCCCTGTTATAGAAAACTTGCCTCTAAGCAAGGACATTGGTTAATAAAGTGAGATTAAATGCATAAAGTAGTGCCTTACTTTACAATTACTTGAAAAGTAATCTGATTACATAACTCAAGTTAAATAATGCCCATTAATTTCTAATTGCATGTTGAAATGGTTGTTCCCTGTAATAGCAAACTTGCCTCTATAGCGTTACGTTGATCTCCGCAGAACTATCCGCTGTACATTCGGAGCGTCCCTACACAGGGGGAACTCAAGTTCCACTACACAGTGCACACTTCTCTGGACGTGGTGGAGGAGAAGATCTCCGGTGTGGGCAAAGCCTTGGCCGACCAGCGGGAGCTTTACCTAGGACTCCTATATCCAACTGAGGACTACAAAGTGTATCCTTAAAGTCATGACATGAAACAGAAGTTGCGATCATGTGATCCTCATTGTGATGCGGTATTGGGGAAAGTTACTTTTAGAAGTAATGTGTTACTGCCTAAAAAAGTAACTAATTGCAGTACTTATTATGGAAAGTAATGTAGGGCGATTTTTTGATTAATTCAAATGTAATGGTTTGCCACGATTGTATTATTTTTAAATCGAGAAATCGTGGTTTTGAATAAAAATGTTAGCAAATGTTACATTTAGACATGTTGACAATACAGCAATGATAACAGGTAAGAGAAATTAAATGATCCGAGCACATGATGGCGTGCCTGATTTACCGCTCTCGTGTGACGCTCTATGAACGGAGAACACATCACGTCTAGCGTCTGTTCACACAGAATGCGATATTGCGTTGAAAACGTTGAGGCATGAGTGTAACAGCCAAACATAAAAACAATAGAAAAATAGCTCAATGGAATGAAAAACCTGTAAAGAGCTACTACTGTATGTTTATATTTCATGTTTGCATGATGGCGACAGGCTGAAAGCTGCTGTTATTTTCTGTTTTTACAAAGCATTTGCTGTTACTAAGAGCCTATTACTGGTGTTATTTATTGCTATTACTTTTTGGCTAAGAAATATTTAGCACTTTCTTATTTTATATTATTTATTTCTGACAATATATAGGATACGTTTAAGATACGTTTGTACAATATTTCCCTTCATATTTCATGCAAAGATATTTAACAAATCATTTTAAGTCGTTTGTTTTACATTTACACCATGATGATCACTTCAGGTGTGTGTGCACTTGGAATAGAACCAGATGGTTAATAAAGAGAAAGTTACCTGAATCATATTGTAGTTACGTTTTTAAGTTGACTAGTTAAACATTTAAAAAAATCGAAATCGTGAATTGGTCAATCGTTTTTTGAGATTTCATTTTTTTTGCCATATCGCCCAGCCCTAGTGTAAAGTTACTTTTGCGTTACTTTATCTCACCAGGGGTCCGTTCTTCGTACGTCGCTAACTCCGTTAGCTGGATTTGATTGTTGACGATTTGGCATGATCTTGGATTGTTTGGTTCTTCGACGCTCATCCTGGACTTGTTGTCATAGCAACAGGTCCGGAAGCTTAAACCAGCTCGGGAGCAGCTCATTTCATGTAAACAGGATTAGATTGCATCTTGAGGTGATACTTAAAATCTGTCCCAGCCACGGCTACTTTATTACAAGAGTCCCTTACTGAACCAGGGGCAATAATCATTTTAAATAATAATAATAATAATATAAAAATGTATTGAAAATAATATTATAATGTTGTGTATAATACTATAGACACAGCCACGTGATTGAGAGATTTATTTCTGATGGAATCATCACTTTATAATGTTATTGGAGTCTTACACACACGTACAGTTATTCTTAGCCGTGCATTAATTTGAGTGGTGACAGATATTATGGGATGGCTTGATGCGGCGCAGGAGATGCTGATAACTTGATCTTGACCCTTAAGAAACTTTAATATTGTCACGTAACAAATCTGCTTCAAATTGAATTAAAATTTAAATGAATTGCTAATTACAACATTGAAATAAAAATGTAAAGGTTGTACAAATGCTATAAAATCGTGAATATAAATAATTGGGAATCATGTTTTAAATAAACAGTGCACATTTCATTTATCTATTATAACTTTTATGTTGTTTTGGTTGTTTCCTTATAAGGTCAAGAAATTCGTGTTTTTTTAATTTAAGTTTTTCGCCAGGTGTCTTTTTTAATTATATGATGTCATTGCGTTGCTGTCTTGCCGCCAGCCAATCGCTGCACTGCTGATCGTGTGTGGAGTATCGATGCGTCTGCCCTCTTCAGGGAACACAGGAACGCGCAGTAATCTCAGATAACTTCATCCAGATATTTTAATCCAATCCGCAAATTCGTTTGAAGAACCAAATTAGCCAGAGATCAGTTATCACGATTAGAAGATCTGGGATCTGTCAGATCATCTCAGATGTATTAAGCGACGTACGAAGAACGGACCCCTGGGCTAGGTTTAGTGGTTTGTCTTTTTAATAACAAAAAAAGTTTATATTTTTGGCAAAAGGCTGAAGGAAGTGTAAATTTATGCCAGAGGGCGCCGCTCAAACAAACCTTTCAGCTGCCATTCTGGATCACAGAAGAAGAAAGTAAACACTCTTCAGCAATAAACACACAATGTGATGTTTATCTAAAGTCATGTTTTCTTATTAGTATGGTTGAATTGGATCATTGAAGATCAGTAGCAAAGACATTGGTAATAAAGTGAGATTAAATACATAAAGTACTTGCAAGAGTTAGTGACTGATGTTTGGCTAGTTCATGCTTATTGTCAAAATAATGCACAGTCATTTGTAATTGCATGCTGAAATGGTTGTGACATCAGTTAATAAAGTGAGATTAAATACATAAAGTAGTGCGTTACTTTACTAGTTACTTGGAAAAAGTAACTCAAGTTACTTGTAATGTGATACCCCAAAACTGTTGTGTATATCCAAGTGAAATGTTTTAAAACAACAATGTGCACGGATAAATCATTTATAATGAGCACTTCAATATTCCATAAATAAGAATTGTCCATTTTACTTTCATTGCAACTAATAGTGACAGCCTGATAATATCATTTTATATTTTTGAGATTATTGCATTGAGTGAGAATTGTGCCAGTTTCCATATCTGCTAACAGCCTTGTGATTTGCTATTATTAAATGACATGATTTTTATATTTTTATACACACACACAGTTGACCAAAAATCCTTAAAGGGATAGTTCACTCAAAAATGGAAATGCTGTCCTTATTTCAAAACAGTATGACTTTCTTTCTTCTGTGGAGGATAAAAGATATCTTGTCACAGTGTTTGTATGTTTTTGGTCCGTACTGTGGAAGTCATTGATCAACCAAGGTTTTTGGTTACAACATTATCCAAAAAAAACATTTTGTATTCCACAGAAGAATTAAATGCATACATGTTTGAATGCACACAGAATTGGTGCACTATCCCTTTAAGATGGGCTGCTTTCTAATGCACATGTTCATCCAAACATTATCTTAACAAGAATTACAGATATGGCTACGTGACAAACTCTAAGGTGAAGTTTGTGATTGTTGTCGATTCCTCCAACACATCTCTGCGAGACAATGAAATTAGAAGTGTGAGTTACATAGGTGTACAAATTTTGCAACAAAAAAAGGCGAGATGTGCCAATCACATGGGGTGTAATGATAAGTTAAGAGCTTTTTTTTTTTTCTTTCCACAGATGTTCAGAAAGTTGCACAACTCCTTCACTGATGTAATGTGTAACCCATTCTACAACCCCGGCGATCAAATTCAGTCAAAGTGAGTTCCTTTGGGGAATACATACTTTGAGCATTTTCTGTGTGCATAGAAACTGACATATTAATATGATATTTTTCTGTCTCCTCAGGGCTTTTGACAGTATAGTTTCAGCTATGATGGTGCAGGCCTGCTGATCTCCTCACAACTGTATATATTTACATCAGTGTGTGTTGTGTGCATGTTTGTTAGGTGAAAATAAATGATTAATTTGTGTTTCATAAAATGACTCGTGATGATATTGTTTTTATTTACAGTGATTTTGCTTAAGTCTAAGCACTGAAAAAGCAAAAATAGACAAAGTACTGAAATTCATAAGACATCTCACAGCCTCTCTCAGGCATGGTATTTTAAAGAAATTGTATAAAATATAAATAAAATAGTAACCACTCAATAGAAATCAAGTCTCCGCTTTCTGTAGTGTCATACAAGCTACACACACACAAAATAATCATAATACTAAACTGAGCTCCCTTCATGCAACTACTGAAATGCACTTTAATTAGCACCAAGAAGTGCTTTGAAGATAACAGAAAAATCAAA
This sequence comes from Coreius guichenoti, assembly GCA_039654105.1. Classification (NCBI taxonomy): domain Eukaryota; kingdom Metazoa; phylum Chordata; class Actinopteri; order Cypriniformes; family Gobionidae; genus Coreius; species Coreius guichenoti. The sequence continues at coordinate 1,880,635 of CM077168.1, forward strand.
AAATGAATATCAAAAAGAATCAACCCATGGATGAGCTCTTCCATTTTCCCTAAAACAAAAAAGTAAAATTTTTATAACATTAAAGCAAGCCATATGGATTTACAGATAAATGCCACACTTCCAAGAAAACACAATATGATTGTTAACCACTATGATCATTATTTTTTAGGCTTCACAAATCTGAAAGCAATATAGACATTTTTCAGTATGTGGATATTTAATTCTATTCCATTAGTCACGGACCTCTGAAATAATTAAAGCTGCAGATCACGTGAGCTACGGTTATGTGTTGGCAGAACTGACCTAATGAAGTGGCAGCCTCTGAATGGGTAAAATCTCGAGGCACGGGATCCCCGTCCTCGAGACCAGCCTCCACGCAAGTACGTATCTGTAGTCCTGAAACCTGGAATGTTTGTTCTTTTTGGCAATACCTAGTGCACAGAGTTTGAAATGAATCGGTTTCCTGTCACAGATTTGTATTTCATAAACAAAAACAGATTCATTAGAAGGAAACTAACATTGGAGACAATATGGCTTCATTCACACCACAAGATAAAAATGCCCAATTCTGATTTTCACCTTTTTTGTGAGATTGCTTGCATCATTAAAATGTGGCCCATAGTGGCAGGCAATAGTGAACTGAACCGCATGCATACAACCATGACGTGTATCAGAAGAAAAAATAAATAAATAATAATAAATAATAATAATAATATTTATTAATTAATAATAATAATAATGAATAATAATAATAATAATTATTATTATTATTATTATTATTATTATTATTATTATTATTATTTTATATATATATATATATATATATATATATATATATATATTATTAATTAATATTATTATTATTATAATAATAATAATAATAAATAAATAAATAAATTATATATATATATATATATATATATATATATATATATATATATATATATATATATATATTATTTTTTTTTTTTTTATTATTATCTGCAAGCAGCAAATATTGGGGCCAAACACAACAGCAGACCAACTGCAAAAATGAGTCAAAGACATTTGGAGACAATTTTAAGCAAAAAGGTTGAAAACCCATAAATACATTGAGTCTCATTCATTAAGCATGCGTACGCACAAATTTGTGCGTGAAATGTGCGTACGAACGATTTAAAGAACAAATCACAATTCACAAAAAAATTCGTAATAGATTTTTTCCAAAATGTACGAAAAAAATATAGGAACAACTGAAACCACACGTACGCAAAAAAAACTTACTCTGTATGGCCTTATAATCGTGTTAGAAGTTAGTTTATAATAACGCAGATATACGCGCATGTGCAGCTGCTAATGAGACTCTGTAGTCTGGGTCTGTATAAAAGCTGTTTATTGTGAGAACTGGTGAGAATGGCACACTTGGCATTGCTCGAGGATCCGGGCGAGAGCGCGTCTGTGAACAGCGGCAAGTTTGACGAGAGGCTGTAAGGAAAGCCCTTATATGGAGATGGTGTGGGAGTGTTTTATGCAAATGACTAATCTCATGCACGCGGCTGCTCGTTTAGAATTCTCCACATTCACTAACATCAGAACGAGATTAAGAACAAATTCATGTGCGTACGAACGTGTTGTGAATCAGGCGAGACATTTTTCGTGAGAAGTTCTCCTGTGCGTACAAATACGAAAGAATCCATGCAATTATTAGTGAATGAGACCCATTGAGTTGTATAGTATGGAGCCGGATCAGCCTCAAAAATAATACATTTACAAAACAAAATTCATAAATGCACAGCACAATTCACATTTACAAAATTCGATTTGTAAATTCATAAAGTAAAATCATAAACATTTCCCCAAATGCATCTTACCTAAATAAATTTAAAATCTTTACACAAATATGTATATATCAAGTTCTTGAATTAATTTCCATCACACATTTATGAAAGATGTTACATGTATTTATGGATCGTTGAATCTGCATTTGCAAATCGTCACACGTGCGTGGACTGCTTTGCATTTGTGTGTGGTATTTTTGAGACCTTCCTGGCAGCTTAAGATTCATAAATATCTCTTTTTGGAGGATGTTCTGTTTAGCCAATCGCGGTGAGCTTTTAATCCACCAATCAAAACGCTCCTTACTGAACAGACTCAAGAAGCTCAACGCTGCGCTTGTGCTGTGCATTGTTCCACGATCGGGTCCTTTATGTAAAGACATTTTAATGGGTACTCTTTTTCTAGCACCTGATTACAATTTCCACAAAATCACATTATGATTTATATTGTTCACACAAAATACAGCTACCCGGTTAGCCTGCTGTCTTATACACCAAAGCTGCACATACCCTGTTTATTCAGATCAATCTGTAATGATATTAAATATGTGTTAAATGTCCAGATATTTCATTTAATAACAATTATGTAATGTGTTATGATGTTATTAGTAGTATCAGGTTCGCATTAACTTTTGATCAGGCATTAAAAACAGCTACCACCACCAGAGGGAGATTTCCAACACACACAGAGGAGAGATTTCAGCATTGAGGATAAAAACCAGACAAAGTCGTTTTTTTAATCTGATGGCATTTTCTTATGATTAAAGGTTGTTTTAGTTTATGAAGTGTGCAGTTTGCAGTGTTAAAAAGTTGTTAGTCCATGCCAGCTTTATGTTGGAGAATGTAACGCTTCAGCAACTCCTAAGGAGTTAAGAAAACACAAACACATCAGATGAATGTGCAAATGAACAAATGAATGTTAATACACTGCAGAATGACAAGCAGGTAGAACAGATCGTCATCACTCCGCCTGTCACTTTTGCACCACAAACCACTCAAAGCTGAAAGAAATTATGTCCAAATAGAGCTAGATAGAACCTACATTTGAAAAAAATTTCATTTTTAATGAAATAACTGGTGCACCGGTACTTTTAAAGCATAAAACATAATAGCAGATAATCCATGGCATCCCTAGCTGGTCGTGATGTTAACTTTAGAACCCACTGACTATAAACCGTTTTTAAAATGACTCGATAGTTTATCATCGAAATCGTCGTTTTATTGATTGTTTATCGCCCATTCATCCTGTGATTACTAAAGTGTTCCTACAAACACCAGTTATAATATGAGAAAGCTGGCGTGGGCTAACAACTTTGTAACACTGCAAACTGCACACTTCATTAACTAAGAAATGGCATCATAAGATAATGCCATCAGATAATAAAAAAAAAAACAACTTTACTTACTCGTTGAGTCTGGTTTTTATCCTCCATGCTGAAACCTCTCCTCTGTGTGTGTTGGAAATCTCCTTTAGGTGGTGGTAGCTGATTTTAATGCCTGATCAAAAGTTAATGCGAACCTGACACTACTACTACTACTACTACTACTACCAACAACAACAACAACATAACACATTACATAATTGTTGTTATTAAATGAAATATCTGGACATTTAACACTTATTTAATATCATTACAGATTGATCTGAATAAACAGGGTATGTGCAGTTTTGGCGTATAAGACAGCAGGCTAACCGGGTAGCTGTATTTTGTGCGAACAATATAAATCATGTGATTTTGTGGAAATTGTAATCAGGTGCTAGAAAAAGAGTACCCATTAAATGTCTTTACATAAAGGACCCGATCGTGGAACAATGCACAGCACAAGCGCAGCGTTGAGCTTCTTGAGTCTGTTCAGTAAGGAGCGTTTTGATTGGTGGATTAAAAGCTCACCGCGATTGGCTAAACAGAACATCCTCCAAAAAGAGATATTTATGAATCTTAAGCTGCCAGGAAGGTCTCAAAAATACCACACACAAATGCAAAGCAGTCCACGCACGTGTGACGATTTCCAAATGCAGATTCGACGATCCATAAACACATGTAAAATCTTTCATAAATGTGTGATGGAAATTAATTCAAGAACTTGATATATACATATTTGTGTAAAGATTTTAAATTTATTTAGGTAAGATGCATTTGGGGAAATATTTATGCTTTTACTTGTGCATTTATGAATTGTGTTTTGAATTTACGAGATTTTGTAAATGTGAATTGTGCTGTGCATTTATGAATTTTGTTTTGTAAATGTGTTATTTTTGAGGCTGATCCGGCTTCATATACAAGTATGTGAACCGCTTGGAGAATCTGTGAAAATGTGAATAATTTTAACTAAATAAGAGAGATCAAAAAATAACATGTATTTTGTATATTTAGTACTGTCCTGAATAAGATATTTTACATAAAAGATGTTTACATAGTCCACAAGACAAAAAAAAAAATTGCTGAATTTACTAAAATGACCCTGTTCAAAAGTTTATGAACCATTGATTCTCAATACTGTGTTGTTCCCTGATGATCCACGGCTTGTGATGGTTGTTCTTGAGTCTCTTGTTTGTCCTGATCAGTTAAACTGACCAACGTTCTTCAGAAAAATCCTCAAATCCTTCAGTTTTCCAGCATCTTCTGCATATTTGAACCCTTTCCAGCAGTGACTGTATGATTTTGAGATCCATCTTTTCACACTGAGGACGATTGAGGGACTCAAACACAACTATTAAAAAAGGGTGAAACATTCACTGATGCTCCAGAAGGAAACACGACGCATTAAGAGCCAGGGGGTGAAAACTTATTGATTTTGAAGATCAAGGTAAATTGTAATTAATTTGTCTTCCGGGAAACATGTAAGTATCTTCTGTTGCTTCCGTAGGGCAGTACTAAATAAAAAAAAAACTGATATTTAAACAAAATAATAAAAATAAAAAAAATGGACATCTTCATCCTGTTCAAAAGTTTTCACCCCCCGGCTCTTAATGTGTCGTGTTTCCTTCTGGAGCGTCAGTGAATGTTTGAACCTTTTTTAATAGTTGTGTTTGAGTCCCTCAATCGTCCTCAGTGTGAAAAGATGAATCTCAAAATCATACAGTCACTGCTGGAAAGGGTTCAAATATACAGAAGATGCTGGAAAACTGAAGAATGTGCAGGTCCTGGAGGATTTTTCTGAAGAACGTTGGTCAGTTTAACTGCTCAGGGCAATCAAGAGACTCAAGAACAACCATCACAAAACAAAAAAACAGCCGTGGATCATCAGGGAACGACACAGTATTGAATGGGTATTTGAATGGGTCATTTTAATAAATTCAGCTATTTTTTTGTCTTTTGTGGACTATATGCAAACTTTTTTTTTTTTTATGTAAAATATCTTATTCAGGATAGTACTAAATAAAAAATAATGCATTTTGTATGATCTCTTATTTTGTTAAAATTATTCACATTTTCACAGATTCTGCAAGCGGTTCACATACTTTTTCTTACAACTGTATAGAGCCAATTTAATGTTTTGTTCAATTATAGCGCCATCAAGTGGCGCAGTCCCACCGCTTTTTGTGTGTGTCCTCAGAGTGCCCCCATACATAAGCGTGTCAAATTTGGTGAAAATATCTCATTTCGTTTAGAAGTTAGACATTTGTATTTATGAGCATATTAAAAATAACCCACACTTGACTTTGATTGCATTTTTTTGCCACTTACTAACAAAATTTTGACATTTGGCCATTCATATCTTGTCAACCCGCTATGATTCTGATTTTCCTACGGTGGTTTCGTCTCGATGGGACTAATGGGATTTCGAAGATATTTGTGAAAGTTGTTTAAACGCTAAATCACAACAATGAACAAACTACAATGTGAAACCTAGCATGTTTGGTATCGTTGGATTTGGCAAGTATTCAGGAATCTAAGGATATGACTCCAGTGAAAATAAGTCAACCAAATCCAAAGTTATAAGCATGTGAATATTTGATTTTACCACTAGGTGGCGCTGGCTCGAAACTTCTCAGGCTTTTTCAGGGCATAACTTTTTGTCTCCATGGTCAGAAGGTGATCTGGTTCAATTGTTGTGAAAATTGGAACAATAGTCAGAAGAGTAAGAAGAAGAAAAGAATTTGGTTTCTAGCCCTTACGGTTCAAAAGTTATTAGCATAAACATGAGTGCAACTTTGGCCAGTTGGTGGCGCTAGAGAGACTGAGGTACAGGCTCCAAATTTGGTGTGGTTAATGTTCAGACTGTGCTCTATTTGTGTGCCAAATTTCACAACTTTTTCCCCATACGGTTCAAGAGCAGAAGAATAAGAACACTAATGGATACAATAAGTGCTTGGCCCCTAATAAAGGCAAAATATTAGATAAAATCAAGATCAAAATATTAGTTCACGCGGTCTTTCAAAAAATTATGTGAGGTGAACGTAACCTCATTGCCATGTAATACATAACCATACGGCATTGCATTACATTTCCATCTCACCTTAATGACACGCCCTCTGAATAGGGTCTCATCTAAAGTCATGGCGGTCCTCACCGACTCCCTCTCTGAGAACTCAATGTAGGCGAAACTACAGGGAAAACACACTCATAAAACATGCTTGATGTTCAATTATATTTTGTTTAGCAGCCAAAGAGATACATACATACCCTTTTGGATGGCCTGTGAATCTATTATACGGGATTGTAACTCGGTTTACGTGGCCGCAGCCATTAAAGTACATCTCCAATTCGTCTGCAGTCGCTCCATAATCCACCTGAAAATCAAACAATACTGCATAAACATACACTGCAAACCCTAGAATACATGATTACAATTCAGCATTCATATATCTGTATAACTACTAGATCTAAGCAGCTTACATTTCCCACATAGATAGATCTCCTATCAGAATCTATTCTCTCTTCATGGGTCATACTGAAGAACAATCCTGAGGAAGGCAAGATTATAGAGTTAATTATAGTCATATCAAATATTAACATGGTATTTTAAATGATGAACTTCATTTAAGGTGAAACATGAATGGGAAGTCCAGGGCGAGAGCTATATTTGGGCCATATCATTTAGTAACTGTAAGATTTTGAGTCCAATTGTACAAATGGCGTTTCAAGAAACACTGAATATTTGTTGTTCTAATATCTTGTAAATGCCATTTGGGTAAAAGAGTGTACCGAAATAAAACCACATAAGCACAGGTAAACTTTATCATTTTAACCAAAAAGTATTTTTCACACATTTTAATTTCATGCAATTCATTAATTCTACTTTTTGCAGACCAAATACAAAAATATCAAACTGTTGTTTGTATTCTCAAATCATTGACAAACAACTTTTTTTTCTTGTTTTTTGATGTTGGAAATGTCCAATAGCGTTCAGTCAAAACTTCAAGGTATGAGTTCATAAAGAAATGGACAGAAAAATAAAATTTGAGAAACCCATTAGGCTTTAAAGTTGAGAAAACTACCCCAGTCTGCCCTACATAATTCAGTTTCATTAAATCAGCCAAGCTAATGTTTTTCGCCATTGAAGCATGGCATGATAACAGACAGACTGCACTTTTTTTTTAGGCTATACATGCAGTGTTTCTCACCTGGTGGGTCACAAGAATGGCTTGGCATTAGATGTGTTGGACTCCAAGCGACGCTGCGCAGACCGATCTGTGTATGACATCAAAGTACCGCGAGAGCAATTAGAGAACAGACGGCTCGGTATGCTTTCGAATCGCTCTCGAGGTACTTTGTCATACACAGATCGGTCTGTCAAACACAGCCATTCAGTTTTTCCATTCGCCAACCATTGTGGCTCGTGGTTTTCCAAAGTTACTAGCATTTATTAGACGATACACTTAACTCACGAGATGAAATGATACATGATATTGGGTTCACGAGAGCGAAATGACCCCTTTCGATTTCAGTTCTCTCAACATTTGAGTCTTCTGACGCTATAGGACACATAAACAGTTTCTGTGCACCATAGCGTCAGAAGACGCAATGTCTCGTTCCCTCATCTCAGGGAACCGAGGTTACGTTTAGTATGTATTAAGAAATCTTCAATGGTGAAATATATGACTGGAAAAATAGTCTTTTATTCTACTGAGAGTCAAATTCAAAACAATGTAGGTGCATTTTGAAACATTTTAACTATCGAGTGATCGGCTAATTTTTTTTGTGGTGATAAAAATAGACCTAATTGTACAATAGCCTTTAAAATGACTTAAAACGCATATATAATAACAATGAGGCATTGTTTCAAATAAAGTATCAAAAGCAAGTAATCATATGGTTTTAATAGAACAACACTGTTAATACACAATCTACTTATGTCTACATTACGTATTATAACAAATGCCTGCAAAGGGTTAAACGCCCTGGTGATTGTTACACTTTACAGCAGATCAAATCCTTGTTTAATATTGAATTTAATTCAAATGTTCACATAATCTTTAATATTTGGCCACTTGTTTACAACAGAAATGCTACAGCCACTGTAGTTTCTTGAACAAGAACACGTGAACATAAAAACATGCAAACTCAGAGCGAGGGGTTAAACTTTTACTTTGAAATCGTGATGAACAACAGTTTGCATACTTAGAAACATATTGATATATTCTCCTGTCGGCGTAGGTTTATACATGATTGTTGAAATGGCGCACGTTGTGTTCTCAGATGAACGTTATAAGCAACACAAACATATAGTGAGGAGAACAAGTATTTGATACACTGCCGATTTTGCAGGTTTGCCCACTTACAAAGCATGTAGAAGTCTGTAATTTTTATCATAGGTACTCTTCAACTGTGAGAGACGGAATCTAAAACAAAAATCCAGAAAATCACATTGTATGATTTTTAAGAAATTAATTTGCATTTTATTGCATGACATAAGTATTTGAATACATCAGAAAAGCAGAACTTAATATTTGGTACAGAAACCATTGTTTGCAATTACAGAGATCATACGTTTCCTGTAGTTCTTGACCAGGTTTGCACACACTGCAGCAGGGATTTTGGCCCACTCCTCCATACAGACCTTCTCCAGATCCTTCAGGTTTCGGGGCTGTCGCTGGGCAATACGGACTTTCAGCTCCCTCCAAAGATTTTCTATTGGGTTCAGGTCTGGAGACTGGCTAGGCCACTCCAGGACCTTGAGATCTTACGGAGCCACTCCTTAGTTGCCCTGGCTGTGTGTTTCGGGTCGTTGTCATGCTGGAAGACCCAGCAACGACCCATCTTCAATGCTCTTACTGAGGGAAGGAGGTTGTTGGCCAAGATCTCGCGATACATCTCCCCATCCATCCTCCCCTCAATACGGTGCAGTCGTCCTGTCCCCTTTGCAGAAAAGCATCCCCAAAGAATGATGTTTCCACCTCCATGCTTCACGGTTGGGATGGTGTTCTTGGGGTTGTACTCATCCTTCTTCTTCCTCCAAACACAGCGAGTGGAGTTTAGACCAAAAAGCTCTATTTTTGTCTCATCAGACCACATGACCTTCTCCCATTCCTCCTCTGGATCATCCAGATGGTCATTGGCAAACTTCAGACGGGCCTGGACATGCGCTGGCTTGAGCAGGGGAACCTTGCGTGCGCTGCAGGATTTTAATCCATGACGGCGTAGTGTGTTACTAATGGTTTTCTTTGAGAGTGTGGTCCCAGCTCTCTTCAGGTCATTGACCAGGTCCTGCCGTGTAGTTCTGGGCTGATCCCTCACCTTCCTCATGATCATTGATGCCCCACGAGGTGAGATCTTGCATGGTGCCCCAGACCGAGGGAGACTGACCGTCATCTTGAACTTCTTCCATTTTCTAATAATTGCGCCAATGGTTGTTGCCTTCTCACCAAGCTGCTTGCCTATTGTCCTGTAGCCCATCCCAGCCTTGTGCAGGTCTACAATTTTATCCCTGATGTCCTTACACAGCTCTCTGGTCTTGGCCATTGTGGAGAGGTTGGAGTCTGTTTGATTGAGTGTGTGGACAGGTGTCTTTTATACAGGTAAGGAGTTCAAACAGGTGCAGTTAATACAGGTAATGAGTGGAGAACAGGAGGGCTTCTTTAAGAAAAACTAACAGGTCTGTGAGAGCCGGAATTCTTACTGGTTTGTAGGTGATCAAATACTTATGTCATGCAATAAAATGCAAATTAATTATTTAAAAATCATACAATGTGATTTTCTGGATTTTTGTTTTAGATTCCGTCTCTCACAGTTGAAGTGTACCTATGATAAAAATTACAGACCTCTACATGCTTTGTAAGTGGGAAAACCTGCAAAATCGGCAGTGTATCAAATACTTGTTCTCCCCACTGTATGCAGAGATGGAGTTTGAGATGCTCCACGTGTGTAAATGATAACAGTGCAACACTTCGCTATGAAACACAAAGCGCGTCAGACTTTATATGCGTTCCCAAATGCACGTTATTGGAAACCCAATACTATAGAGACTGAGTTCATGTGGAGCAGCATTTATTGTGAACGGAGCCACTCTGAGACGCTGGAAAAAACACGTAACCTGCGCGCGCATGTGTATAATCAAAGTGTGTCTAGTTAAATTTAAAATTCAACCAGCTAGTGGGAGTGATGGGAAAATTTGGGTCCCATGGCCAAACCAGTTGAGAACAATGGAAGCTTGTTTCCACCACAGAAAAAAAAAGGTAATTGCGACTTTTTATATCTCGCAATTCTGAGAAAAAAAGTTGCAATTATCTTTTAAAAAAAAATTATTCTGTGGCGGAAACAAGCTTCCATAGAGAACCACTGTTATACAGGCCTAGTACAAAGAGCACATCATGTTTCATCAAGTCTAAACTTCATGGACTTGCCAAAGTACAGTTCAGGAACTCTGTAAGTGTCTTTTTACCGGCATTTAACTGGGGTTCACATATGTCACAGAAGGCTGTCCCTGCGCAAGCAGAGATGTCCTTAGATAAGACTGCAGGACAGCCCTTCTGGGACACGCCTCATTGGGCAGTGATAAGACACTGTGGCCCAGCAGATGGGCTCAGGTGTGGGCCAGCTGGCTGCTCACCTGCCTGAGGGCTGTAGGGAAACTGTCTCTCTACCTCATACTGCATGTCAGACTCGTCCATCTCCAGCACACGAGTTTGAATCGCATCCAGCTCCTGAAGGAACAAGATTTTCCACACAAACAGAGCTCCTTATGTACACAGAAAACATGTGCATGCGTAGACGACATGACATCTCTTGCAGGATGACACGCTTGTATGATTTTTTTTTCTCAAATTAATTGACATAATAGTTTGTAGCTTAAAAATATTCTCACACCACAGTATATTTAAGAGTATAGTTCACCCAAAAATAAAAATTACTTATTTACTCTCCACCAAGTCGTATGCTTTTTCTTCTTTTCTGTGGAACACAAAAGAATGGGGGAAAACATTCATACAGGATTAGAACCACATCATGTATAAAGTCTCCAAATAATTTTGGGGTGATCTGTCCCTTTAACCTCCTGGGTGCCACTGTCCTTGTACAAGGACATTATATTTGAGTGAATTTCTCTGACACCATACATGTCACAGTTTTGGATGTCCTGTAAAGAGCACATTCAAGACATCCAGGACAACAACAACTTCTCGGTCTTATGGGGTTTCTAATCAAAATATGACTTACTGTTACAAAACAGGGCATTGATTTCATACAAGAGACACCGGGACTTAAATCATGTTTATCAGGCATTCTGGGAGACAACAAGTGAATAGGGAAAGAAATAACATATCAATGTTCCTATAAAATATTAGATATTATTATGAAAACGTTGCCAACTATTACTCCCATTATTACACTTCTTTTTTCATTACATGTTGCTCTCCAAGAACACATTAGATCCAGTGTACAGATATATTGCATTGAATGGGAAAACCCATGTATGGCCATTTTACCCACATATTCCATAAAGTAAAATGGTATATCAATTCATTCCATTATATCTTTCATAACATAGTTAAGAATCATCTTTAAACAAAGTTTGGTTAAAAAAAAAAATCCTGAAACCTGAAAATTGATTGGTGAATGAAAAACAATCCCATTGTTTTTGCCTATTCATCTCATTTTATTCCATTTGTAAATTTCCATTTGTTTCTTATGCTCTAAATGTAATGACATGAAAAAAATACTAAATTCAAAAGACTTTGCTTTCCTGGGTCTTAGGAGGTTAAGAGAATAGCGCCAAAAAAAACGACAAAAACTAAATGCTTATTAAAAATACATTCTCCTACATGTATAGGAATGTAAGTTAATAAACTCAAACATGCATTTTTAGTCTGGGACTAGCTTAAGCCTGGTCTGTGAAACCAGGGGATAAAGTCCTAAAATAATTTTGGGGTGATCTGTCCCTTTAAGAGAATAGCACCAAAAAAACAACAAAAACTAAATGCTTATTAAAAGTTATTAAAAATACACTCTCCTACATGTATATGAATGTAACTTAAAATCGTTATTTAAATGTGTAGTATTGTTGAGTGCAATTAAAAAAAATAATTAAAAAACTGCCAACGACTTTGTTTGGAAACTCCTGATTTCGACACAGTGATTTTCAAGAGGAATATACCGCCAAAAACTGCACTAAGGTAGGCTTATGTGTACATGTATCTCGATTTCAGTGTATTGGTTGATTATTGTGCTATATAATTAACTAAATCGTCTTAAAACGAAACAGCACATGGCGGGCACATTGAGAGCTTTTAAACGCGATGAAAGCGCGAAATAACAGTCGGTGTAAATAGTCTGGAATCTGATATTGACTATTTTATCCACCATATTCACACGTGACACTCCCTAGCAGTCGCTTAATAGTGATATTTAAAGATCTGTATTTCACCAGGTCGTTAATAATACCGATGTAAACAGACAATTGATATTTCTTCCCCAGTGCGTGATAAATAAAGTCTAAAAAAATAATTTTGCGGTGATCTGTCCCTTTAAGAGAATAGCGCCAAAAAAAAACAAAAAAAAAACCGAAATGCTTATTAATAGTTATTTAAAAAAAAAAAAAAAAAAAATACACTCTACGACATGTATAGGAATGTAACTTAAAATCGTTCTTTTAATTTTTTGTTTAGTATTGAATTGAGTGCAATAAAAAAAACTGTGCCGCGAAACTGCCAACGACTTTGTGTGGAAACTCCCAATTTCGACACACAATGATTTTCAAGAGGAATATACCGGCAAAAACTGCACTGCAAGGTAGGTTTGTGTGTTCATATGTGTACATGTATCTCGATTTCAGAGTATTGGTTGATTATTGTGCGATATAATGAACTAAACTGTCTTAATACGATTTCGATAACTTTTAAACGCGATGAAAGCGCGAAATAACAGTCGGTGTCAATAGTCTGGAATCTGATTCTTACAGAACTGATTTTATCCACCATATTCACACGTGACACTCCCTAGCAGTCGCTTAATAGTGATATTTATCGATCTGTATTTCACCATGTCGTTAATATTGTCGAAGTAAACAATTTATATTTCTTCCTCATTTTGTGAAACTTTACCTGGTGGATCCGCGCTGGTTTTCAACCTCAGCTCGAACAGCCTTCTCGTTACAGCCCTTAACTAACACACCTGACTAACTAATCAAACGCTAGTGAGTGTGGTAGAAGAACCAGCTGTGATTGTACATTTTTTAAAGTAAGAAATTTGGTTTAAAATAAATTGAGATCGTTTAGTTGATAATTTCTCCCTGAAATATGTAGAGGTTTCAAATTTACTCTAGTCAAAAAATCCTGAAGGATTTTGGAATTTCTGTGACCCTGGACCACAAAACCAGTCATAAGGGTCAATTTTTTTAAATTTATATTTTATACATCATCTGAAAGCTGAATAAATAAGCTTTCCGTTGATATATGGTTTGCTAAGATACAGCTATTTGAAGATCTGGAATCTGAGGGTGCAAAAAAAATCTAAATATTGAGAAAATCTCCTTTAAAGTTGTCCAAATGAAGTCCTTAGCAATGCATATTACTACTAATAATACATTTTGATATATTTACATTAGGAAATTTACAAAATATCTTCATGGAACATGATCTTTACTTAATATCCTAATGATTTTTGGCATTATTAATTACTATTAATTATAATAGTTCAATCAGCAACTATATATGCTGTAAAAGAGCTATTTTTTGTGCTATGCTGGAATACTTAAGAAAATTCCTATTAGGATTAGTTCTAAATTATGATAGAAATTCCAAAAGGATTCATGTGGAATTCATTGACCAGGAATGGTAGACAATCGACTAGGAGCTGATGTCTATAAATTTATGAAAATGGTTTAATCTGTACCTCTGCAGTCAGAGTCCCAATGAGGTAAATCACATACCAGCTTTTAAAGGGATAGTTCACCCAAAAATGAAAATACTGTCATCATTTACTCAGCCTCAAGCTGTTCCAAACTCGTATGAATTTCTTTCTTCTGCTGAACACAAAAGAAAATACTTTAAAGAATAACCAAACAGTTGACGGTAGCCATTGACTTCCATAGTATGGAAAAGAAAAATACTATGGAAGTCAATGGGTAGGGTTGGGTATCGTTTGGGTTTTTTACGATACCGGTGCCAAACCGATACTTTTAAAACGGTACCGGTGCCAAACCGATACTTTTAAAATGGTACCGGTGCCTGAACCGATACTTTAAAAAAAAAAAAAAAAAAAGAGCCACAAAACAACGGTGGATGATATTAAAGAAATTTTAATAAATTCTTTACAATTAATAACAATAGGTTTTAAAGTATACTTAAATATATAAATAAATACAAAACACAACAAATTTACTTAAATTAACAATAAAACCTAAGCCACCTAACCCAACTACAATAGGCCTAATTTAACACTAAATAACAGTTACAGTAATAACAGCAGTCGCCGGTATTCTTGGTGTGCTACAACCCAGCTTCAAGTTTCAGCATTATTTAGCAGAAATATGACTATATTCCCTGGCCTAATATTTTAGAACACTTCGCCTTATTGTTTCCATGGCGACACGTCATGCTTCTCAAGTGACACCGCAGCCACAATAGCGCTGTATGACAAATATATCGCTTTTATTGCGTTTTTTTTTTTGTTAACTATGTCATGAACTATCTGATATTCTGATTTTCAAATATGTGTAAGTGAATGTGTTTTGTCATTTAAAACCCTTTATAATTATATGTTAGTTGATCTATAATGCGCGATGGGCGTCGCCATGTTAGTTTGCGCCTCAGGGAATCGGATCTGTCGGATTGACATCACGTAAATTCATCCTCGTCTCACGAAACACATGAAAGTAAGTGACCGGTGAACTGGGAGACGAATAGAGTAAACTTTATAGTTAACTATATAATGTGTATCTGATATTAAGACACGTAGTCAAATTATAACTGAAGGGATTGTTATTGCCGCTTCCATAGACATCAGTGTGTGTGTTTTGCTAGTACTCATGTGCATTTAAATGTCTGGAACCTAAAATAAACATCATGTGGTTGAAAACACTGAATAGTTGTGATATGTGACGAGCACTGAGAGAGTCTGTCTCTGTCTCAGCGCCAGCCAAAGCGCGAAAGCACGTTTGAATTTAAGTGGCACCGAAATCTGCGATCTGATTCGGTCCGGTTACATACCGGTTATATAGATACCGGTGCCATACGGTACCCAACCCTATCAATGGGGCCCATCAACATGAGGGTAAGTGATGGCAAAATGTTAAAGGATTAGTTCACTTCAAAATGAAAATTTCCTGATAATTTCCTCACCCCCATCTCATCCAAGATGTTCATGTCTTTCTTTCTTCAGTCGAAAAGAAATTTAGTTTTTTGAGGAAAACATTCCAGGATTTTTCTCCACATAATGGACTTCAATGGCAACCAACGGTTGAAGGTCCAAATCAATGCAGTTTCAAAGGAAGGGCTTCAGAGGCTCTCCACGATCCCAGACGAGGAATAGGGTCTTATCTAGCCAAACCATCGGCCATTTAAAAAAAAACAAAAAACATTTATATACTTTTTAACCACCAATGCTCGACTTCGGTGTTGTTCTTCTTCACGGCGTATGACGTCATCACGTTGGAAAGGTCACGCACGTGACGTAGGTGGAAGTACCGACCCAGTGTTAAGATAACGTGCAACGACTAAATCAAACGGCCTTTACAAAAATAAAGGTAAAACAAAAGTTTGAGGAGAACATGAGATGGAGTTTTTCGGCACTGGGTCGGTACTTCCACCTACATCACACGTGACCTTTCCGACGTGATGACGTCATACGCCGTGAAGAAGAACAACACCGAAGTCGAGCATTGGTGGTTAAAAAGTATATAAATGTTTATTTTTTTAGAAAATGACCGATGGTTTGTCTAGATAAGACCCTATTCCTCGTCTGGGATCGTGCAGAGCCTCTGAAGCCCTTCCTCTGAAACTGCATTGATTTGGACCTTCAACCGTTGGTTGCCATTGAAGTCCATTATGTGGAGAAAAATCCTGGAATGTTTTCCTCAAAAAACTTAATTTCTTTTCGACTGAAGAAAGAAAGACGTGAACATCTTGGATGAGATGGGGGTGAGGAAATTATCAGGACATTTTCATTTTGAAGTGAACTAATCCTTTAATTTTTGGGTGAACTATGTTGTGGAGAAATGAAAAAGCAAATTCAGAGACTAGTCATATTTCACTGTCTTTTTAATTACACAGATACGCAGATCTCAACACAGACAATAACCTGATTTAGAATGTTTACAGCGTCACATGTCCAACAAAGCGCACAGTAAGAGAGGGTGAGGGAATTGCAAAAGGGGGGAAAAGAGCATGCAAGAAATAAATAAATAAAACTCTCCTGGCACAGTTCACATCATCTAGAGAATGATAACAGGACCTTGAAAGAGAAAACAAGAAAACATTTTAACACACCAACCAACCAACCTTTCCTACCGAAACAATGCCTTCTCCTGTAATGATGTATTGCACAATAAAGTATATCAATGTATCAAGCCAAGCCTTTGCTAGGACAGAAATATATATCTTGCTGTCATGGCATTTATCATGTGCATGTTCAATGCCCGGCCCTCTCTGCTAGTCAGAGCAATGTTCAGTTCTACAGTAGTGTAAGGTTTCTACTACTACAGCCTTGCGTGTTCTCTGATATAAAATGTTGTACAGTTTCAATCAAAAAAATAAAACATTAGTGATGTGCAGGAATATTTTATTAAAATGGCTTAAAATGGTTTGCTGGTCTTTTAAGCTGGTTCTTCCCAGCCAGACTACTTGACAAACCCTCTTTGAAACCAGCTTGCTGGTTTAAGCTGTAACTTCTGAATAGTTAACCTTCCGCATCCATGTTACTTTGCTGAATGTGTAGGATGTAGTTTCTCTCTCTCTCTCTTATGATGTCAACCTTTGAACGGAACAGCTGCCCAACTTGGGTCCACTGTCAAGGCCAAATGCTGACCGAATCCAGAGATTTGTTTTGAGAACGAGGGCCCTTCGATATGCCGAATGACAGCAGAATTACAGTACACAGTGGAAGATGCATTTTGCATTTGCATGTTTTGGTTATGAACAGAATGGCCAAAAATATTGCAGACATATGCTTGTATGAGTTCTGGACTAGCAGACATGCAAAGCACGAGTTTATGGGAGCTCTCTACCGTAACTTTGCAAATGGTGTTATTTTAAAGCTCTGGAGATTCAAGTAAGTCCCTTAGCAAAATCATTAATAGAAAGTATCTCTCACTCACACTCATGCATTCCCACAATGAAATCTTGGTTTAAATGTTAGAAGCATTTGTAATCTCATCTGATGCTTTGGATGCCAGGAACAAGCACTCCCCGGCTTGGATTTATAGTTCTGATCTCTTCCCTTGATGTGTTTACTGTCATCTTGTGCTTTCATTATGGTCATTTGTACACTTTGGTTTATGGGCATAGTCGGTCACCCACGTTCCGTCTGCCTTTTTAGGCGACGCTGAACGTCCAAACGGCTTCTATGGGTGTGCAGTTATGCTTTGGTCTGTGCTTTTATCATTTTGGATATTTATGAGATATGTTTATTGTTCAGGGCTCAAAACATTCTAAGCAAGTAGAACTACGCAAGCTCAGTTTTGCATTCTGAATGTGTCAGAATGACAATTCTTGCCACAAGGGGCGCTATAGCGGTCTTTTTTTTCTACAGTCAGGTAAATTAAAGTCATGGTAGAGCAACAGTTTGGAGAGAATCTTGTTTATAGCTAGCTACCTGAATAATAACATCCATTTAATGGCACAGACATTTGAATGTAACTCTATCACACCCTTGAGAACTGAGGATAGTTACTGACGCAGTAACACAAGATTTCTTCGCTGAAATGTCCTTGTTAGCCAAATATTGTCGCAGGTTCCATTGAACTCTATTTCATTGAACTCTATTGGCGACCACAGAACTTGCAACCATAGTTGGCTTTGGGAAACGCAACCCCTGGATAGCTCGAGCAGGATGATCGATTTGCATGTCTGCTAGTGGTTTGATTCTCCAAGCACAAACTGTCTTGGATTTCTTTACAGGAGGTAGCTAGTAGGCAAAGAGAGGATGGTTCATCAAAAATCCTCCTCAAAATTAAGGGAGAGAGAGAGACACCTACTTCATCAGACTTGTGTTTTAGTAGCCCACTGGTTTGGGGTCATGTGTTGCTCATATTTTCAGTTCATATATTACCTTAGAAATTTTGAATATGCCATGTGATAAATTAGACCATCAACGCCTAAAGCAACACCAAAATAGAATGAGGCCTTTCAAGTTTGGTCCGTATCAGAGGTACGCCACGTAATCGGCATTATAAATTCAGAACTGACCAAAACAAAGGCTGTAAACAGGGTAAGCTGGTGGCGAGTAACTCACAAGTATTTTTACCTTTAACGAACATGAACGTTGCTCAGTGCACACAGCGGCTTCTATTGTTGTTTTTCAGATTACAATATTATGTTTGGTACTGTGTTGGATGGATCACAACCTGTTGTCCAAAAGTAAAGATCTGGGTACTTGAGCAAAACCAGTTGAGAACTATCATAGTGTTTGCTTGACTCTGGTGGATAATCGAGGGTTTGGTTTTGTGATTGTATGTGCATGCATGTGTGTTTGTGTGTGCAAATTACACATTGGACCACTGCAGTGACACTTTGGCCCAAAGGATGGCAATGTTTCACACAGACTCTAGCGGCTTCCCTCCCAAAATCCCAGTCTGGGAACTCCTCGGCAGAGCGAGCTAGGTCAGTCTATTGTGGTTTGGCGTGTCGTTGAAGCGATGCCGTTCGCGTCGACACGCTTATGGCTACAAAAGCAATCAGCAGAGTCCTCTACACGATCAGTGATGTGAACACCTCCTCCTCCGCTGTTACAACAGACGTTGTAAAATGGTCATTCAGACAGAAAAGATCAAATGGAGAGAAATTAAATTCTAGACATTATACTTTAAAGGTTTCTGTTATTTGGCAAACTCATTTTTGGACCTCTTTTTAAATACTATGTACATTCACATTAATTTACTGTGGTAATTTTAGATATATTTATATGTATATTTATATTATAAGGTACCCTAAGGGCCGTTTCTGAGGTTCCATTCAGTAGCTGAATTCTCTTTCCATATTGCACCTCCGTTCTCTCACTGTCTTACAATGCGAGCAATATAAAATATTCTACATGAGGATTCTCATCATCAATTTTGATACAACAAATCCAACAATAGGTACAACACAGCTTCTCTCCCGTTAAGAGTGTCTTTTTCTGTCCAATGTTCGGCTGAAACCTAAAAGAAGACAAATAAAGAATCGCGTTCCTCATTCAGGGTACAGATATTGAAGACAGAGACATCCAGAAACAAAGTAATATCTACAAGCAACGTTTGATCCCTTCATGGATATCTGCTTAGAGCTTCTGTCAGGAGACAAAAGGGATGAACATATAGAGGACAGGGGGAGGTAGAAAGAGCGAGAGAAAAGAGAACCAAGTCTACGCCAGTCTCGTGAGACTCTACAGTCTTGTCATGCTTTGGAAAACGAGGGAGTGAAATCGTACAACAAAATGAAATGTCTCAGCAAACAAAATGTTTCAGAAGAAAAGGCTCATTCTTAGTGTACAATCCATTGAGGTTTTTGGCAGTTCCATTGCCGTTCGTCTTTCCTTTTGTCTAATCCTCGCCTTTTCTGTCGTTTTCGTGTCCGTTCTCTTTGCGGCGGACTGGGGGACGTGCTTTAAACATCCCAGGTGCGACCCTCCATCGCCGTAGAGATGGATCTGGGCTAAAGTCTGCGTTCCTCAAGTTCTGAGTGGGCAGCAAGGTGGGCACAGTGAAGGTTTGAGTGTCTAGTCACCATGCCACCTCTCCACAGCCTGTGGAAATCTGGGCTGGCTTTACTGCTGAGGAGGTGAAGTTGTTTGCGTTTGGTTACAAGATGAGTGCTTCTTAGTAACTTTGGCAGTGTAATAAAAAGGTTTGGATCATTTGAATTCATTTGGGTTCACGTCAGTACAGAGAGGTGAGTCTGGTGTAGATTTTCTTGGCTCGCTAGCAAGGTAGTTAACAGGTTCTTCTTATTATTATTATCATCATCATTATTATTTCTTTTGGATTTTTGGACGTTTCTTTTGTTTTAATTAAAGCCAAAAAATGAAATGCAATGTTGTGAGGAAGTAGCTCTGTGGTGGAAGCTTTCTGAGCGGCAACATGCTCTCGTCCAGTGTTGACGTCCCACAGTGGCACTCAGTTTAGAGGAATCCCACCTACATATATTTAGTCCCACCTGTTCAAAGTATGGTGCCACTCCAGTTCTCACAGAGCACACCTCACTTAAAGGGTGTTGAAGCAATGCCTTAAACATGAATAAAACGTGACTATTCCCTGGCTTTCTTGGTGGCATCCCCTGCTCATGTTGAATTTAGCACAGTAGACCCTTTTGTGAAGGAATCTGAGCTTTGATGGGTTTATTTGGATATTGAGAAAACAAGAGCTTAACGTAGATGTGAAAGCCAGGTTGCTGTAGTTCATTTCGAGAGGAGGGGTAAGAATGGTGGAGGTTCCTCAGCTTGTTTTGGATGAAGGATGCTGTAGCAGCAGTAGACGTGGCTGGGCGGGGGTTAGGATTTGGGGTTCGTCAGTCAGCGGGACGAGGAATCCATCAGGGCGGGTGTTGCTGGAGTGGTTGAGCGGGAAACACTGCTGGAGCTCGCTTCCTTAGGACTGCCGCTGCTGCTGGTTTGCCCAACCAGGGAAAGGGGGCCTGGAGGGGTGCTCTCAGAATGTGTGGGGGGCACACTGGACGAGGTGGTAGATGGTGTCCCAAGTGGCACACCGCTACTCCCAGGCAGGCCCTGGCTGCATACGTGATGGTGCTTCTCCCAGTCCTTGTGCTGGCAGAAAGAGCCACAGTAGCGTGCGGTGTTGCATCCGCTGCACGTCTCGCTAGCCTTGCGACCACAGTTCCAACAGCTCTGTGGGAGAGATACAGACTATTATGATTGCCAAACCAGTAAATATCAATATCTATGCCATGATAAAACAATGTATTTAAACACATTACAGTAGCTTATGAGATTCATTATGTTTAATGTTGCATGTAGTGTTGTAATACTCGAGACTGTTCTTGGTCTTGAGACCGGTCTTAAGACCATTTTGTCTCGGTCTCAGACGTAGAGGACTCAGGATTTTATCAAGTCCGGTCAAGACCACAACTGCTGGGACATTTCTAAATTGCGGGTGCATTGTCTAATTTATTTATAAACATCATTAATGTGATTGGATGTAAAGCTTACTGCTTCAGATGCAATCAATAACTTTAGATTTATTTATTGTCCCAGTTCAGAAATTAATGAGGTATTGTCACCAAATATATGTCACCAAAATTCATACAAATGCTCACTAAATTTAAGATATTGTTGCAAAAAAGTACTTGTATGAGATCTGGATTTTTTTATATTATAACATGAGATGTAATTAAGCAATATCGCAAGAGAGCTGTTATCACATATTTGAGCATGACTGCAAACATGATATTGCTTTCATACAAACATTCAATATTTAAAAGAAAAACATTATTCTCAACATTATAGCTATGCATTTGTAATTTACCAATTCAGATGCATCTTCTGTACCACCTCTGCAGTGCAAAGATGAATTTTGTTGTTAATGATTTCATTTGATTGGTAACAGCTCTATATAGTGTCTTATTGTAATTATGTTTATTGATTAAAAACAAGTAATTTCTCAGGCGGTAATGTGGATCTTTATGAATTTAAGGAGTGCAGGTCTGGTCTTGGTCTTGACTCGGTCTCGCCCCGCCTTGGTCTTGTCTTGGTCTCAGCACACATTGGTCTTGGTCTCGGATTAGGTGGTCTTGACTACAACACTAGTTGCATGTAAGTCTGTTCCAAATGGCCCAAATAACAGGTGCGCCGCTGGGGTATCTGGGCCCCCTGAGTAACCTGTCTGTGGCGGGGGTGAGGGTTGGGGAGATTTAGGTGCAGTAATTTCTCCAACAATGGGGGGTGAGCAGGGTGACCATAGAAGTCCAGATTGCTGGAACAATCGGTTATTTTTTCTGTGTTGTGTCCGTTGCTGGAGCGGCTGAGAAGCGTCTGCTGTCATTATACAGTACGAGAGCGGCCTCTAGAGGCGAAATCACTGACGCCTCGTGGAGTTTGTTTTGACGTGAGGTAGGGCTGGGCGATATGACCAAAATCTCATATCATGATATAATTCATCTCATATCCCGATAACGATATATATCACAAAATAGATTCATTCAATTAATAGTTTATATATATATATATTGATTCACTTGGAAAGGACTATTTGTTTTTTATACATTTTAAAGTATATACTCAAAAATTTACTCATTTGTGATTATTTTTCTCCCTTTATTTAGAAGTGTTTGTCATTGAATCATTCATTTAAAAGATTTATTCACAAAAGCCGAAACAAGTCATGATGAATGAGACATTGAGACATTGACATTGACTCAAATTATTCCATCTTCGCGAGTCTCTTATATGGAGTGCCGCGGGCAAAAGCCTGTTCTAACGTTTTACTCTGTGGTTTATTTTTAGCACCTGACGTAGGGCTGGACGATTAATCGAAAAGTAATCGAAACCGAAATTCAGAACCTCTAACCAACGTAATTTTCCCATGTCGGTTGTTTCGGTTTTTAATCCTGTTAATACTTTCCCCCTAAAAACATACTACAGCGCGCGTAGTCACATGACTCCGCCCCGTCCATTCAGTGGCATGATGGCATCATGGAAGCAACACGGAGGCGAACTCAAACACACGCAGACAGCGTCCTCACGAAAGTTTGTCAATTGTATGCTTGCCAGTTGGAACATTCAAGTGATTTTACACCATTCAATAACATCAATATGGAAAACATGGCACTTCAGTGCTTGCGAGCTGTTTTCTGTGACACAGAGCCGATCCGCTTCGTGTCTCTAACAACACGTGCGCCCTGAAGCCAGATCACTTTCACTTGTGTCTTCACTAAACTTTGTCAATTGTATGTGTTTTAAGGCTTGCCAGTTTGGACATTCAAGCGATTTTAGACCATCAGATGTGTATCATTGTATTGAGCTACTGCGCTGATGCATTGTGACACACGAACACAGACTCCTGCTCGGAGCCACCCGGTTCTGTCTCCCCTTCACTCGCCATGCTGTTATTCACGTTTCTGCCTGCATCCTCGTGGTGGCGTGTAAGATTGCAGTCATCCAAATGATGAAAAAGTATTGCCGTAAGTAATGTATTTTGCAACCATTATCCAATTTTTAAAAACTATTGGTCGATTAATCAGTTATCGGCCAGCTTGGGCCAACCTAGTTATCGTTATCGGTAAAATCCACTATCAGTCGCATCGCTTTATGCCAATGCGCTTCGCTCAATCGCTCGCGGCCCAAGCGAATGATCCACTCAGGTATCGCTCACGCTCACTGGTTAAACGACATTCGCTCAAATCCCGCTACGACATTGTTTGTTATGAATTTCTTGAATGTCTCTACAGTAGGCCTATAGAAAACAGTTATGATATTTGTGGCTTTAAAGCAGTATTTTATAAAGTAGTAGGCTATAAGCGTGACGTGACTTGACTGGATAGCGCTGAATTTCGGTGCTGGTTCAAACATCCACATCTCTATGATCAGATGCTTTCTGAACTGCTGTTTTCTCACCGCTGTCATTTTTTATTTTGTTATTGAGAGGAAAGCGCGCAGCACATATTCATCTGAACGGTGCTCTCATCAGTGTGGACATTCGTTAACAGTTTAGCGCTGCAAAGGTACTTCAAACTTATTTTTATCCATAAGCGAAAAACGAAAATAGAACTTCGCTATTAGTATATCACAAAATGAATATTTTCTAACTTAGTTTCTCCACACACTCCCTTTCAGTTTCTTCTCCTTCTTCATTCCTAACTTTGATGTTTACTGTGCATTTAAATGAACATTATTAGATTAAATTAGATTACGTATAAGGTTCGCAACTTCATTAAAACTATATTTGAACCAAGGCCGTAACCATGTCTTGAACATTGGGGGGGACCAAAGTTTTTGTTTTGTTTAGTTTTTTTGTGTGGGTTGGTCTTTTTATTTAAATAAATTGAATAATTAAATGATTAAAAGGGATTTAAGGAAATAAAGAAGAAATAATAATGGTAAAAGTTGTTCTAGGTCTAATTATAGCCTATATAGTCGTGAAGTAATCCATTTAAACTCTTTGCAAATAATATTTTTTTTTAAATATACACACATTCACTTGTTTGTATGCATGTTACTGTGGGTCGTTAAACATATCCATCTTAAAACAGTTGTCAAATATTAACGCCCGTGCTCCTGTTTGCGTGTCTTTGTTTAAGAGCCAGTAGAAACTGAAACCAAATGGGTAGCACAATAATTATTTTTGCATACAAAATCATAGACGTAACACGTTCAGATCAAGCCTCCAACACACTCCTGTTGCGTTGTTTTCACCCTCTGATGAGTCTGCACAAATTGCTCAATATGCACACAGGCGCTAACTAAAAACAAATATAGATTTCACATGACGTTTTCGCTCATAACTTCATTAAACATGCACAGATTGTAGAAAATGGCACAGCATTATTTACAGCAGATTCTTGCGATTAAATTGCATTGCATTGATCATGAGATATTCCTCATGGAGGAACAATTTTAAAAATGCCCATTAGGGGGCGTCAAGGGCTAAACAAAAAGGCTACCATGGTTCCAAATGCTGTAACTTTTGATTACTTTATACTATCACCACAAAATTTGATCCAGATGCAGCACACATGTAGGAGAACTTCATCAAAAAAGAATTTCCTCCTACCTTATTTCCTTCCTGAGTTATTGCGTGTCAAATAAGAAAAAATATGTAAAACTATAATAAATTATTTTATTTTTTTTGTCTTTTATCAGCAGTTTCTTAGCATGAGAATGTTCAAATGTAATGTAATTTATATTTTCTAAAAATTTAAAAAGTGTTCTATCAAACGATACCTACCTTTTGACTGTCCTTGTTTAGCTACTTATCTAGCCACGCACGCACTCTTTCACTGTGAAAACTAAAAGTGTTGCATTTGAATTCACACTAATCTTCAGTGAACATTAAGCCCTGCCTCCTTTGGCCATCATTTTGACATTGACGAGCGCTGTTAGACCACTGAGGCAGAACAGAAAGATACAAATGTAACTTTTTAAAATGTCTGCCATCCTAACAACAAACAGAGCAGTGCGTAATGGAGAGCAGTATTAAGAAATATCAAATATTGGGGGGGACAATTTGGCCATTTCCAATTATTGGGGGGGACTTGTCCCTCAATGCCTATGGTGGTTACGGCCCTGCTTTGAACTCTGTAACCTTAGACCTGTTGCTTATTTCACAGCATATCACAAAGAGCAAGAGCATTCTGGGTTGAGCGAGCGGAGTGGAATCTTTAGAAAGGCGCTCTTCGCTCCGGAGGAAATATCACCGCTTCGCTCACATGCTCTGGTAGAAGTACGCTAGTCATCATTCCCAACATCGGTTATGTGTGGTACTTACTTCACTGGAGTCCTCCTGCTGGTTAATGACAGTCAGCGCGTCCTCAGAGGCCTGTCTCTTAGCCTCGGCCAGAGCTCTCTCCATCTTGGAGCGCTCGGCGGAGATCATCTCGTGAGCTTTCCTCTCAGCATCCGACACCGCCTTCTGCAGCTCTGACATGGCCTGCCTCTTCACTTCATTTACCGCCTCCTCTGAAAACGAGGAAGAGATATCAAGAGAAAAACATAAGACATTATCCCTGTAGACCACTGCTGTTCCTCTCAACATCCTTTATTGAGGCACTCAAAGCTTTCAGCTGGTTTCATCTCTCCAAACAGATGTACATCATCCAAGATTTAAAACATTCTGTCAGAAAAATAAGCTATTAATAATTTATCCAGACGAGAGTGGTTACAATTATTTCCAGTGTTGATAGTCGGTAGAAAGGTTGTTCACAAGCTTGCCTAACAATATATGATTAAATATTGGTGGATAAATGGCAGAGCTAAGCACGTGGCTTCAATACTGAGGCTAAATCACTCCTTATAGAAGGAAAACCAGGATGGCTTGTTGAGTGCGTATATACGTGTGTTTTCAGGTGTGAGTGTGTACGGATGTTGTCTAAAATAGAAATCTAACACCTGATTCAATACATAGCACTTTGAACATTAGGGTTCCTCGTGCTGCGGTGTCTTTCCTTAACCCTTTTAATGTGAACATTTAACAGAAAAGCTAGGTGACCTAAACCACATTTTAAGGCACATTCCCAATACAACCACACATGCTGCCTTAAAAGATGCTCTGTTTTGGCCAAAATCCAATGCAGCATTGCAGCATTTGATGAAAAAGCATCCCCAGTTTACACATTGAATTATGGGTGGCACTTCCGGTTTGGGGAACTTCCATTAAAAAGGACTAAAACGAGTCATTTCAAATCATAAGGTTGCCCTACAAATAAAGCTTATCCGTCAGTTTGACTGAGTGAGCTGTCAATTTTCCTTCATGTTTTATTTTCAGACATGAGAATAACGTAACGCTTGGTATTTTAACGTGATATGTTATAACAAGAATATCTATGGCAAGAGCTCTTTTCAGTCGCTGCTTTCCTCATGATTATTTTCTTTTCTTTTCTGCTGTAAAAGTATGAAAAGGACAACATATACTGCAGATTTGTGGTCTGTTCTCCCGATTTAATTTACAATATATAATTCATATAATAATATACGTATATAATAATTCACAATAAAAGAATCTCTCGTTTTTCTCCCCAAATCCTTACATCTCTTTCCACGTTTACCCGTTTTCACGGGTAAATACAATTTATTATCTGTCAAAATGACGGAAAACACTTTGAAATAGTATCACGCAGTGCATTTTTGATTAAGGCAACGTGTGTTACATAATACAGATATTACTACAGTGATATTTAACCCGTCTGTTGTTGCTGTGGAAAGAATCGCGCTTTTGGGGTTATTCATGGTCCGTTGGAAGGATCTTGTAGATGCTTTTACACTTTTAAATGTCCTTTTAATGGTTGATGGTTGAAGGGTGAGTAGAATAATGTCATCTCATTGTACCCAGTTTAAAAAAAAACGTATTATTGCGTTCATAGAGCGAGCCTTTCACTGATTGTCAGGGTTTCCGTAGGTCTTAAAAAAGTTGGAAGCAGGAAGTCTTGGCATTAAATTAGGGCCCTATGATTTCTGCGATTCAGAAAACGTGGACGAAACTGCAGAATCCATTCATAAAAATGGAATTTACTGTATAATGCAGAATGACACGGATGGATTAGTTTTACGATCTCTTTATGAAAGTGGTAGTCGGAGGGACAGAAATCTCTCAGATTTCATTAAAAATATCTTCATTTGTGTTCTGAAGATGAACGAAAGTCAGTAAAATTTAACTTAACCATTAAAGCAAGTCCAGAATAATTAAAAACAGAATAAACTATAAAACAAAAAAATAAATAAAACAGATTTCATAGGGCTCTAAATTAAATCACATGCACTGCAGTAAAATGATGTTCTTCCTCAGGATTTTTGTTTTCCAGCACAAATTCAAAACATCCTTAAATCAAGATGCATTTACTTGACATGCAAAATAAGTCTTGTTTTCTGAAAAATTGAACAAAATTAACTGAGTTTATGCTTAAAACAAGAACAAATATCTGTCATTGGGCATGAAAATTACTTGATTGAATTACTTGATTTTTATGAACACATTGGCAGATATTTGTTCTTGTTCTAATCATAAAATCACTTTCACAAGATTTCTTATCTGAAACTTTAAGCTATGTTTTGTAACATTAATTAAAATGTTATGGAGATCTGTTGGAAATTGTATTTTCAAGCTTTGAAGTGTCACTAATACAACTCTAATTGTGACATTGACATTTAGAGAACATATTGACGTGTTATGTTCCCTTCAGTTTATTCCTTAATTGGTCTTAAAAAGGTCTTAAATTTACCTTCATAAAACCTGCAGAAACCCTGGATTGTTTACATCTTAACGGGAGTTATACCCATAATTCGTGCGAAGCGTCATGAGGCGTAGGAATAACGTGGATTGGAAATGTCGATTCTCATGCGCCTCGCATAAGGAGTTGCTTATGTAGAGTCTTTAAAATAGTCACTTGTGAAGTTACATTTATGTTAGGATCCTGCCTTAGGAGGTTTAGCTGCCTACGCACACAAGGGAGCTCACTAGATTTGGGAAAAATGACTCTTTTGTGGGGTTATGGTTTAGATAATATGTGGATGATTTCAGAATCTGTCAGGATATTGTGTGTTCTGTTAATGCGTGTGTATTGCTGCAGGGGGTACACACACACACACACACACATTGCATATTTTTCATATGTCTGGGCTCTACAATCCATGCCCCATAGTGTGTTTACTCTAGAAAGCTGGTTGTGAGGAGCCCGGTCATAAATATCTGTCATAACATACCCTCCATTCAATTCTCTATAGAGTTCTGCCTCAGGCTACTGACTGACTGAGTGTATGTGTGTGTTTTCAAATCTACATCACTACTGTCTCAGCTGGAAAGCTAGTTAGTATTCGGTTTGTTCTCTCCGCACCTCCCACACACATCTCCTCATTGCCTTAATTCTTCACTTCTTTGCTTTTCTCTTCATCTTTTTGGTTCTCGCCAATTTCTCTGTATCTCTGAAAACACTAGACTGCTTAATCAGACTCGGAGCATGCACCACTAAAATTAGTTTGCAAATTTAATTAATTTTTATCAAGGAGACTTGGGAGCAGATGCTAGAGCAATTGGCACATAATGGAAAACATGGGGCGGCAATATTAACGTTTTAATCCCACAGGGATATGTCAGTTTTCAAGGTTTTTTTCTTTCTGCTATTCTCTTGTATTCTTTTCAAAGACAGTTTCAGGCCTCACCAAAGGCAGAAGGACATCCAAATCTAGACGCTCACAGGTAAGACAATTCATGTTTGACACCCCTTTGATATCTCAATTATTTCTTAGAGACAAAACTACCAGTTTATGAAATCCTAGTAACCTCTCAGTTTTCAGTTTACCTCTGGAAATTTCAGAAAAGGCCCGTCAATGCTTCAAACTAAGGTCTGATTTGCCAGCCTACCATCAGAAAAACATGTTTCATCAAATTCTTCCAAGATTTGTCTGAGCTATGCTATCCACATTAATTTTATAGTTCTGTACTCTAACTGCATGTTAATAACTGCCTCATTTGTGTGAACGAGAGATTTTAGGAGATACACCTCAGAAAAAAATTGACTGAGAGCTCCATTAAGTCTTCAGGGCCATCTCTGCAATAAAATGTCTGATTTGTAGTACAGGTGTAATACGGGTGCTGTTACTCACCCTGTTTGTTCTGAAGTTGCTTTAATGCTGGCGAGAGCGGGACACTTGTAGAACCTGCGTGAAAAACAACTGCAGTTAAAAGAGCTTTTGTCACAGTGAAAATGCAGCTGAGATTTGCAGACAACAGCAGCATCATTCCGGCATAATAAATTAGTAATGGCATATTGATTTTACTCAGCTGTAATGTGACTGGTGTGGGTCACATTTAATAAGTGCCCTTTGATCTCTGACCTTTGGGCAAGTGACACCACCTGTGCTCAGGCTGACCTCATCAGTATTATGTGTGACCTACATGGCTCAGAGGGCAACCAGGCTTATGTACAGCCAAACAGACCAATCCAAGAACAATCCATCCGTGTTTCCCCCTCACTTTCCTTTCTGTCTCTCTTTGGGCAGGGTCACGTTTATTGGCCCTACCTGTGTTGCTCTGCTGTTGACTGCGGCAGGTTACTGCATTCTCACTGCAGTTTTAACTGCAGTTGTCTTTCATGGCCGTGACAGATGGAGATCTCTTAACACTAATGACATTCAGCGGCCTCCTGGCCTTGCATAACTACAGCTGTGAGGCTCTGCAGGCCAGTTGGCATATGTTTGTGTGCATGTGTAGAAGTAGGCGACTGCAGACAATGCACTGTTCAGATGCACTTACCAGCCTTTCGCCAGATCTCCTCGGGCAGGTAGCCTGAAGGGGGCCGGTGCAGGAAATCTCTGTGGATTTCTGTAAAAGAGCATCAAAAGAGCAACTTGAGTTTACCTGTGTGAGAGAAAACGGACTCCCTCAGTGCCAAAACAACTCTGCTGATCATCTAAAATCAAGACATGCTCTTGGAGGTTGACAACCATGTCCTTACTAGGTGTGACGCACCCTTACCTAATTACTGCAGTCACAAACTTGGTTTTCTGTCTCATTTCGCTCATTGTCCCGCATAGCTGTACTGAACATGTTGTGAGTGGCAGAGCCATGCAGCATTTTTGCTCTCAATGACAACAGATCAACAGTGTTTCCCAATCTATTCCCAGGAATCTACAGTATTGCACATGTCTCTCTTATCCGACACCTTATTTAAATCATAGATCACTATACTAATGACCCGTCGAGTGGAATCCGGTGTGTTAACTTACAGAGACATCCAATTGCAGTACTGTGTGTCCCTAGAAACAGGGTGGGTTGGGACACGGTGTGACAGACAAGAATTAGCTGGACAAAGTTACAGAAACGCTACGGTAAGGACAAACCGTAAGGTAAGTGGGCTAAATGTGGGATCACATGCCGTCTTTTTTTTTAGTATGTTGGCTGATGGAAACCACTTGTGTCTGCAGCTGCTAAGAGTGTGTGAGACATGCTGCGTGCCGAGCATCTGCGTCTGCAGCTGCGTCTGCAGCGGTGCATGTACCTAGCGGCTGTGTGTCGCTGCTGTTAGAAGTGTTGGAGGAGGAAGAGTTGTGGTGGGGAGGAAGAGGAGGAGGCCGCTGGGCGGAGCTCCCACCTTTTTTCATATCCTCCACGTCGCTGTAGCGACGGATCCAGTGGTTCATTTCCTCCCGGTCTGCCTCCTGGCAGCGTCGCAGCACAGTGAGGGAACGCCGCGTCTTCTCCACCATATCCATGATACAGTTCAGCAACTACAGAGAGGAAGAGATAGAAAGTGATGGGAAATAGTGGAAGAGGGCATTATAAAGCAACGTTAGACCAGTTAACGCCAAAGTATACTTCACTTTTTACGCGTATGTGAGGGTCAGCGTATAGTGACGCGAATTTCATCATCAGAAGAACGCGCACCGTTGGATTTTTGTAACCGCGCGTACCAGGTTGCACATGCGCATTTAATTTTTTTTGCAGTATTTAAATGAGTTGTAACTCGTGGCGAGAGATTGCTCAAAACTGTGCATGCGTCGAACGCCTGTGTACGCGTATGAGTCAAAAGAAGTATACTTTGCAAGGCTGTGCGTTCGGCTGTGCGCATACGCGTAAAAAAACAAATATACTTTCGGCTTTACATACCAAAGTTCAAACTAACAATTCCACAATGCACCTTCTTTGGCACTTACTATGCTGGTGCATTAGCGAGCAACACAAGCATGAGATATTTAGAACACTTTTTGTGAGTGTGTGTGTTTGTAATCCAGTGGTGCAGTGAGCGGTTAAGCAACAATAGCCCTGCAACAGCTGTGCTGCCAGTGGGAAAAGCCAAAACACTTCATTTTTCCCCAATGCTTCTGCACCCTTTCCCTATTTCCTCCCATCTTCCACACCACCCACCTCCCCTCGATAACATCTCCCCTCGTCCATGTGATGCCATTCTTCACTCTTTGAGTATGTTGTTGGCTGTATTTATTTCAGATTTGGATGCAGTCCAGAATAAGCCTGATTCCACAGACTGCAGCCCTTGTCTCAGCTGCTCTCTCCAGTGGGAACGTCCTCCGTTGGGTTTCTCACTCCATCTGTGGTCTTTTTATTCAATATGTGTTTGAGTGAGGGTTAGTTTGTGTAGAGGCAGGGGAGGTAACGGTGAGGTGAGCAAAAAGCATAATAAAGGCCTTAATGTCATCCAGAACTAAGAAATCTACCATCATGTATCCATCAGTTTGACACAACTTAACATCCCCTCTACTATAGTGCTCTTCTTTTTTTGTCTTTCATACTTTTTTCCTCCCATACCACTTATCTGTGCCCATAAGTTGGACTACCAAGTACCAACTGGTGGACCTGGTTTGGACTTCAAGTTGGTTAGACCAGCAACCAGTAAGCTACCATATTTCATAAACCATCTTGACCACATTAATGTGATATAATTAGTTTTCCCCCAGGCAGAGATAACTCTCTGGCTTGTGCAGTATGTATGAAAGATGATAAAGGAACAAAGCTTCTGGTCACACATACGTTATCAAGGTGCTTCCATTCCTCAGCCCACTCGCGGTCTGTCAGTCGATGATCAATCACTTCCTCTTGACGTGCTCCATGCACGGCTATAACAGAAACACAGCACCACATTAGGATACACACTAACACGATAGAGTCCATGTAAGTGCAATTCTGCAATGCTCTGCATTCTTGCCATTACTTCTGTGTTTGGAAATATTACTTAAATTATAAACTATAAACAAGGTGAAACCATGCTTGAATTTGCTGTAAAATAGCAAATATATACATACACCTGTGACTGCCCAGCAAGCAATTTTGCATTTAAAAGATGTCTACTAGCCGTCCAAACACACCCCTGACGTCTAGGCTAAAACGAGGCAAAATTTGGGCCATCAGTGAAAATTTAATAGACGTCTAACCATATCCCAAGAATAGACTAGTCATCAATTATAGATTAGATGTCAAAGAAATGAAACTAAACACCTTGTAATCACTGTTGACTTTGCTTACATGATGGAATATCATACATCTCAGTTGTTATTTTGGCAAAAACGACATGTAACCAAATTCAAGGTTATTTTGGAAGTGGGTTTCTCATAGCCGGACTATATTGGGTCTAGACTAGACTATATTGGCTTAACTGTGGTAAATCACAGTAAACAAGGCCTCAAGTAGTTTATTGTTTTACTTTACTATGGACTACACCAATCAGACCTGTCTGCCGGTGACGATCCCGGACGTCCCTATGCTCTGCATGTCTGTAGGCGTCTCTGTAGTGGTGGGCGAGTGCCATGTCTTCCAACCGGTAATGCTGCGGGGCAGGAGGGTTAGGATGTGGAAGGCCATTGGGTGGGTGCGTCGGTAGGCCGTTGGGGGGTGGATGGGCAGGTAAGCCACTGCTGGGGCTGAAGCGCTGACTGGGGCTCACTGTGCATGGACGTTTGGCCAGGTGTTCCGGGTGCAAGCCATCCCTGTCCCCTGCGCTCTCTTTGGTCCTGTTAGAAGGAATGTAGAAATGCTTTTAGGACATATCTAAGAGGAAATAAGGCCATTGATAGCTTTACATTCTTGCAGTCTAACTCATCCCCCTCTTTCTCTCTGCACCTCCACTCTTGTATCCAAATGTTGAGGCCAGCTGTGAGCCATATGTGGACTCTGGCCTTCATATACCAAGAAGCGGAGTTAAATCCCAACCCCTTAATCTTTCCCGTTCTCACCCGTTTCTGTCTCTCTTCTGAACTGCTGTACTGTGAGAGCTGCTCCCTTTGGCAGATGTTCAGTGACACTGGCGTTTTGGAGCCATCTGGCTGGCCTGTGCTGCAGTGTTGATAATAATCTGTTTAGCTGAGTGCAGCAGCCAGGCATTCAAGGCTAAAGCTCCTCTCTCTTCTGCGTGCATGAAATACATGTGTGTGCGAGGAGTGTGCAAGGACTGTGCAAGCTTGTTTTCTTGCACTTGAGAGTAGAGTGCAGTTGGCTCGGACATCTGACTCTGGCTGCATATACGACACCCCATCATGCCTGCCTCCGCAACCAACCAAAAAACGTCCAAGCTTTTGCAGCATTTCTACAGTTGTGGCCAGATATCCCACAAATTAAAGCAACAGCTGGGGCTCCCGCCGTGATATGGTAAGCTTAGGGTTCTGAGATGGAGGTGTATGGATTACAGTAGGGGATTGCCCGTTCCTCTACCCCCTCCTTCTCTGTCTCTCTCTCTCTCTCTCTCTATTCATCCCTCCCCCCGGATCAGTTCAAGCAGGGATTCAGCAAGATCACCATCTGGACACATCGCTGACATATGGGCAGCTACCAGGGAACTAACAGGAGAGTGCGGATGAGAGAGTAGAAGAAAGCAGACAAACAGAGATATTGATGCTTCAAAACCCACTGTTAGTTTTTTATTGTCTAGAGCACTAGATTTCTCACCATTGTATGTGGAGAGAATGGCCACGGTTGCTATGCGTATGCATTTGTGTGATGTTAGAGCATCTCAGTCTGTTTCTACTCCAGCTGGCAGCACCTGGCAGACACGCCACTCACACTTCCACCTTCTCTCTACCCTCCTCACTGTCTCTTTCTGTGTGGCCTAACCTTTCCACACCCTCCGCTCATTACATTGAGTGTGTGTGCGTTTCAAAGCCAGGCAGGAAGAAGTATGCCAGGGGCAAGGTTGTGTTGACATTTACTGTAGCTGTCTACATTTTTCCCTTTTGCTTGACTTTGTAGGTATTTATGACTTGAGGTATTTGTTATGAAAATGGTACACAGAAAGACAAGTTTGTGTGTGTACCTGTCCGGGGTACGTCTCTTGCCATGTTCGTTGAGTTCCATCATGATCTCGGAGGAGTCCAGTGGAGAGCTGGCGTTGGCATCCAGCAGCAGCTGTTCATGCTGGGCCAGATACTGTGCTGGGGTCTGCTTTGCCATCCGAGCACAGTGAAGCAGCTCCCTCTGCAGGAGGGGCAAGTTAGCCTGCCGGACAGAAAGAGAAAGAAAATGTGGGTGAGAAAAAGGAAAGCATTTTCTAGCTTACCCCAACACAAATCTTCATCTCCAGGCTGGATAGTGCTGGTCCAGCCAATGGACCACTAGAAAAACCAGGCTAGTGAAGCTGGTTGACCAGAAAGTTGGTTGGTGAAGCTAGTTAACTAAAAAGTCTTGGTAGCTAAGCTATTTAGTAAGCACGTTAGGGATACTCGCTGGTTTATGCTGTTTAGTCCTAGTTTGGTAGTAGTCTAGCTGCTGGTTTGTGATTGGCATTATTTACTGTGAAAGATGACCAGGATGTCTTTCTGCATAAGACTGTTAACTCTTTCCCCGGCAACTATTTTTTTAAAAGTTGCCAGCATTTTTGATCATATTCACAAAATTGCATGGCCCCCAGAATATTTTGTTGTAGGAATATCTGAACATGCATACGTCAAAAGAAAGAACAGACCCTCTGCTTTAAAAAAAATATCCCGTTTTGTTCTAGGTTAATGCATTCTTTGCACACTTGAATGTGGGTAAGTTTCATTAAAAAAAAGCAGAGAAAATCAAAACGATAATCAAAACATAGATGGAGTAGATCAAGTCCATCAACATCCACAAAGAGTCCAGTACCTCGTCCTGGGTCAACATTTCATAACGTTTGGCAGTTTTGATTTAGGCCTATTTGCTGTTTAATGTTGATGATCATGTTATTTTACGTATACATCTGCTTCCATCTGCTATTGCTTGTTTCTGCTTCCTTTTCTCCTGTGTTTTGATTAGGACATTCTGTACTCTTTCAGAAGATGTGTAACGCGCCCCCTACTGTGTAACAGTGAAAACACGGAAAGCCGGAAAATTTTGCAAGTTAAGCAAGTTAAGTTCTCTAGTGGGGACAATCATTGGGTTATGCTGGTTAGTGCTGGTTTGGTACTGGTCTAGTTGGTTTAATAATAAGATGGTTAATCTAATTAACTCCAAAAGCTATTTAACTAAAAGAAGTCTTGCAAGTTAGGCTCGTTACGAAATCTGGTGGGGGCATCTGAAGCTGGAGACCAGTATCCAAAACAGCAAATGCTGCTGACCAGCTATGTTGGTCTATCAACATGGTTAGTGGTAAGAGAGAGAGAGAAAGAGGATGAGATAAAACAGACACTTTCTCTGGCCCACCATGTGTTTGTGCCTGCTAATGTCTGCAGTAGGACAACTGCTGCCTCTCTCTCTCACCCTCTTGTTCTTGTTGTCTTTTTCTCTTTGGCTGTCAGTATAACACTACACAGCTGGCTGATGATACAGATGTGTAACATCAACACTCTGCAGGCCTCTGACAGCAGCTGTGAGCAATGTGCTGGGTGCCATGTACCACAGTGCTCTGCTTTGAATAAAACACTCACACTGTGAGATATGTCTTGTGTAGTCTATATCTCACTAACATACGCAAATGCATAGTGGAAGGCTGGGGCATTCTGTGGTCAATGGATATATTAACTCTATACAACCAGTTATGGGTGATACATATGCACAGAAATTTTGAGTTTCAAGTCTGTGGATGTGTGTTTTGGAATGGCTATTTCTTGCAAAAGCAACTGTCTCTGTGAGTTTCCATATTTTATGCTGGACAGGGGAGTGTGGCGGCTGGCTTGTGGCCCTTTTAGTACTAGAGCATTCTTTCAGCACTCAACCCAACAGTTTAAATCTGTGTCATCACTGTGTGTATTTCATTGCAGTAGTGCGTTGTGCGAATGGGTTGTATGTTTGTCAGACACAGAGATGACATTTGCACAACTAGAATTTGACTGTCACAATGCAGAGTCAAATCTTTTTTGCAAAAAAGTATGCATTTTTAGTGATTTAATTTAATATTATGATTATGTACTTTTGTGCATCAATGCAAGTTCATTTGAGGAAGCATCACAATGAATCAGAGAATCTGTGTATATGTTTGAGCCCTGGATCTGTGTGATGTCTGAGGACAGAAAGGGATCAGCGTAAAGACAACAGCGGCAGAGCAGCGGAAAGCTGTGCTGCTTACAGCACCCACTGCAACATCTGCCAGAAAATCTTCTTTGGCCCACACCACTCCTCTCCACTCTGGGTAAACACAAGTGTGCCAATTTTAATGAATCACAAATGATGGCCATATGGAGCACTAGATCAGCACAGACCAGCTACAGCAGAGCAGGGAGGGGGGATTTGGAAGGGGCTGCTGATGCTTTATCAAATGGACTTCACTCATCTACACGCACAGAAAACCATGTATCCGGGGTTAGAGAAATACTGAGTGAGTCTGTTCATCTGTGTGCCGATGCTGGCCGCCATCCATCTACCTTCTTTTTGTTTGTCACTTTGCCTGTCTGTCTCAAAGTCCCACTACCCTCCCCCTCCACCCCTTCCCATATGGTGCACCATAAGGAAGAGCTCCTCATACAGATACAGAAAGACTTTAAGAACTCTGGCGGAGTAGTCTCAGCTTCAGACGGCACACCCACAGACTGTTCACCAACCGTCTGATTCATATTGCACAAAATGGAACTTCATTGGCTGGTTTTATGCACTTTCCAAGAATTAGGGTGCACAGATTTTTCAAAATCCGCCAGGAAACAACATTCCCTAGATGCGACAATGAGCTCCTCCAAGGAGGAAATCTAAACCGCTGGATGAACTTTGCGAGGTTCATGCCATCAAATCTTTAAAGTGCCCCTATTATGGATTTTTGAAAATTACCTTTCATGTAGTGTGTAACATAGTTCTAAGTAATTGAAAATATCCTGCAAAGTTTTAAATCTGAAAATGCACCGTATATAAAGTTATTGTCTCTCAAAAGTGAAAGTCGATTGAGTCAATTAAACGAAACATTTTTTAAACGAGTCCTAAGCCGTTTCGTTGTGACGTCATGACGAAACATTACCATATTGCCCGTCCACTTATTGCGTTGTGTTTATTGTGTTTCATATTGTGTGGGTCTCCGGCTAACTCGTGTTATTACTGTCTTACTGAAATACTACTGTAAATCAGCTGTGGGCTGCAGTATTACCTAAAACTGTCTATTAATGCAGATTGTCATTCTTACTACTTTGAGTAAAGATAAAGGATGGAGCAAGATTTGTTTTGCAAACTTTAATGTTACATCAGTCATTCATGTTAGTGCTAGGCTAACGTATGCGCTGTTATTGA
The DNA here is from genome assembly GCA_039654105.1 of Coreius guichenoti. Taxonomy (NCBI): domain Eukaryota; kingdom Metazoa; phylum Chordata; class Actinopteri; order Cypriniformes; family Gobionidae; genus Coreius; species Coreius guichenoti. The sequence goes on from CM077168.1 coordinate 1,918,791, forward strand.
TACAGTTCCCCACGTGCACCGCAATAAATTAGAAACACACACACACACACACGGGTTTGTTGATGGACGCACACTTGTTAATGCTGATGGTGAGGAATTGCAGTTGAAACATCTCATAATTTACCTCAAACTAAGTAGCATCTCTGAGAAACGTGTGTACAATCACTGAGCTTTAGGAAGCCTCCAGGCGGAGCAGGAGTTCAGTTATGTAATGGCCGTTTGTTTCCGAAATACGCGCTGTACGCGGTACACCAATCACAACAGACTGTGTCATCTGACCAATCAGAGCAGACCAATCACAACAGACTGGGCCGTCTGACCAATCAGAGCAGAGTAGGCCAATCACAACAGACTGGGCCGTCTGACCAATCAGAGCAGAGTAGGCCAATCACAACAGACTGGGCCGTCTGACCAATCAGAGCAGAGTAGGCCAATCACAACAGACTGGGCCATCCGACCAATCAGAGCAGAGTAGACCAATCACAACAGACTGGGCCGTCTGACCAATCAGAGCAGAGTAGACCAATCACAACAGACTGGGCCGTCTGACCAATCAGAGCAGAGTAGGCTCATGGAAAGGAGCGATTTAGAGAGACTGATTCATCCATCGAGTCGTTTGAGAATCATTGAACATTGTGATGATGTGCAATGTATATTATGAGAAAATGAAACTGTTTTTTGACCTTTGATGCATGTAAACCTGTTGTTGGAGACTAAATTAGGAAACTTTAAAATAGCATAATAGGGGCACTTTAATGATATGCAAGACTTTGTTTGTTATTAGAAAGTAAGCAAGATATCCTTGAGCACACCTGTTCAGAGTTGTATATGATTTACCTGCAATTCATAGAACTCAATGCAGTGTGGCACTTTATCAATAGTCCAAATTCTGGCTACCCCAGATTGCTGGAAGTAAAGAACTGTGTCTGTATTTTTGTGCCTGTTCTTACCTTGAGAAATGGAATGACAAAGGGACGCAGGGGAAAGTTTGTGGCTTCCTGAAGTTTGGAGTGGAACTCTTCAATGGTTAGAGTTGAGTTCTGATAAGACAGAAAGGGTAATACATTTAACACCCGGAAGAAAAAAGAACTGGAGAGGATGAAGCGAGCCATTAGACACTCACCACTAGCCCCAGGACCAGGCTGCGTACACGTTCTCCAATCTCGGGCGAGATGTCGTTGCCAAACTGCTGTAGTGTGGTGAGGAAACGCTTAAGCTTACAGAGCTGACGGGCTCCACAGGCAGGGGGGAGCTGCTGGGTTGGCAGGGAAGCAGTAGAGGAGGTGGCCGGTCCATTGCTGAAGCCGTTGGGGGTTGAGGGAGCTCCGTTTAGCGTTGTGGGGGAGTGACTGCTCCCGTTCAGCACTGAGGAAAGAGAGCCACTGTTTGCATTAGCATCGTTTAAGTCACGCCAGGCTCCTTTGCTCACTTTTTCATCCATCTCAGTCCTGGGAAGCCCCCTCCAGGAAGCTCCAACGTAGCACGAAGAGGGCACATGCATTCCGAGAACAGCCAAAGAACAAACTGAAACTACGGAAACACTGTGACAGTAACGCAGCACGTTGCTCTGTACTCTTCGTTTCATTCTCTACACACTGCAAACAAACACTGCAAATGGGGCTACCTCTCGCTCACTATCTCTCTCCACAACATACACATGCCGCCCACCCGGTCTATTGCTTCCCACTGCTCACCCACTCACTCACTAAGACACAACTATAAGAGGAACGTGTTAAAGAGGTTCCAAAAATAGCCCCCTGGACTGGGTTACTTTTATTCCAACAGCAGGTGTGTATCTAAATCAGGCTAAGCACATGTCTACCAGCTGAGAGCAGATTTGCAGCTTTCAGAGTCCAGGCCGCCCCATCCACACTTCCACTTCTGCATCTCTTCCTTCTGATGGTCGAGTGCCTTCTCCCTAAGATTAGGCCTTCTATTTTTTGTTACCTGTGCCTGAAGCCCTGCCCACAGATAAACAAACATTACTCGAGTAGTGGACACAGCGCGAGAGCTTAGAGTTACCGAGCATAATCCTCTGGGACACAGGGAAGCATATGATTGTGCAAACACAGCTTGGAGGGTAGCTTTCCACCAAGTTGGGAGGCATATTCACACTGCTGGATCTATGAGTGTGTGCATGGCTTCATGTTGCAGAACACAGGGTCTTTCATTTCGCTTGTGCCCCTTTTTATCTCGCCATTCCAGGCTGGACACATGTGGGTTTACCATGTGACTCCCACACTTGTGTTCTGGTTTTAGAGTGGCAAGCAGGCTACGCTACGACCCATGCAACAGGTGAAACAACAAGGCCCGTCATTGCTATATAGGGTAGCGAGATCTGCCAAGCCCCGCCGAGTCTGATGCTGCCCGCAAATCCCCCCGTATGCAGTACACAAATCTCTTTCTGTATATCCAAAGCACTCGCACTCCCAGACAATGGCTCAACCTACCATACACACTCTCAAATACATTTGCTCATGTTACAAGGGCATTCTGTGCTATAGGAACACTCTGATAATGGCTATTGTTGATCTAATGGAGACTAATTTAAATTATTCTGTGTTCTGGCATTGCTCTAAGAACGAGCATTCTTGCGTTATTGTGGTGGTAACAAACCTCAGTATTTAAGTGTTTAAAAGAGGGCGGGGGATATACCGGATATTATTCAGTTAGCTAGCTATAAACATGTTGACAGTTCACAAACTTTAACTTGCTCAGCAAGATTCTTATCAGATAGTTGCTCCCCCATGATAGTAGTTCACCTATAAGAGGACTGTAGAAGACAGTTTATCCTAACTCTTGTAACACATATTTGCATTGCATTATGAATTGCCGGTCTACACCTGGACCATGCATCAAGTTCACAAAACAAATTTATGCATGTTTGTACTAGGATCACTTACTTGTTGTGGGTGTGAATGATGCATTGCGATTGGCTGCCTGGCTGACAGCAGGGGGTGGAGGTGGCATTGTGGGCGGAGTTGACCTGGGCTGGGTTTTGACATCAGCAGGTGAATCTGGCATCGTTCCAGCCTTCTGTCCTGTGCTACCTACAAAATACATAAAACAGTTTTCTTCTTTTAGAACTTTGCCATTTTATATTCCAAAAGTACCGAGTTAGGTAATAATGAGAACAACAAAGTGTGCAGCATTCAAAGCCATATCTCCCTGTAGAGTGCCGTGGCTGAATGTGTCTCAAGCATGTCTGTTAACCATCTGGCCACAGCTCTGACCAATGTCACATAAAAGCTACATGGCACTTGTTCAAACTGTATCATGTTTGCCACATATGTTGTGTCTTGTTCACGGTGCTGGATCATGTGTGTGGCATTCTTTTTTCTAGCCGTTCAGACAGACTTATAATATTTCATAGCAGTAAATCTGTACAGTCTCCGCTGATAGAGATAAAGTGTGGCTTTGGCAGACTGAGGCAGAGGGTAAATGTCACTGCTGTTGAAAACATCCAGTCACACCTGTTCTCCTACTCAGCTGCTGCTGACGGGACCCCTCTGCCCACCACCCAATCCCCCCCATCACCCTGACATCCCCATCAATGTCCTCCGCCCACCGCCTGTTGTCCGCTCTTGTCTGCCGGATGGACAGGCACTTGACAGCCAGTGACAAGTGCAGCTGGATCTGCTGCTGTCCATCACGGTGCTGAACACTTCAACAAGGCTGCGTTCACACCGACCCTCATCTCTGTGGGACCAAACATGGCAAGTCTTCCTCACTCTTGCCCACATGGCCTGTATTGGTCATGTGACAATCCCTTTATCTACTCAGCCACCTAACTATGGTGTCATATGCTGATCTCCCAGTTCTGTCCTCACATCAAGTAACACACTCATCGTTGTCATGGTTTCACTTCGGTGTCCCAACAACCAAATTCCAACAGTGGTTTTGTTGGGTCAGTGTCAACCCTGTTGGTTTTTGTTTGGGCAGGTGATGTGTATTTCAGTGCGTGTGTGTGTGTGTTTGAAAGCACAGATATTCCAAAAGAAGTGCCATCAGATGGTACTGAGATTAGCACACAACATCATTGGTGACAGCTCACATTTGCTACTCCTTACCATCGTCTGTCGCCAAGAGTGACGCTTTAGATGCCACAAACTTCAATGCTCATTTATTCTAGAGTCCATAAGATCTGATAAAAGTGTATACATTTTGCATGTGGTAGTTTTTTTGGGGATGGATTTTATAATTACTGAATGCTGTGTAATGATCCATCTATGTGATTGTTTTGTTATTGTACGATTTTATGTCTTTGCTTTGTTGTAATACATATGCTGATGACAATATTCAGTCGTGCAAATCAAATTATTTTGTGTGCAACTCTCATCAACTATAATTGCCAAATTCTTATACCACAAAAAACAGTGGAATTTGCAAGTCCAAAAAACATTGGTATTACAATGATGCATGTCCAAAAAGCGTTATACCACGGCATTTCTTTTCAACATAGAGTAACTACAGTAAATGCACAAAAGTAAACACTAAACATGTGCGAGTTTCACCTATATGTTGCAATGTGTGTGTGAGGCTGTACACAGCATGTGTTGAGCAGCAGGCTCTCTGACAGGCGCCTCTTGTCTCAGTGCTGTCACTCACTGTGGATCAGTTGCCCCCACTTCTCTCCACTGTCACCTTCAGTCAGATAGACCTCCCGAAAAACAGCACCCTGACCGTATGCTGGGGCCACCAGCCCAGGCCATGTTCGGAGAAAGCCCCCACCTCCCGGCCGAGATGTCATGTGCAAAAATAACTAAACGTACAGGGTCACAGCCAAACTACTAACAGCCAGATAATTGGTGCTCGACCTTAGAGGGATGACAGCTGCAGAAGGGTGACAGGGTACGAGGCTGGTCTGTGGGTTCGGGGACATGCTGAGGGTCCTGAAGGCTTCTGTGTTTTAATGATTCTCAATCTTATAGCATGTTCCGAGAGGGCGTCATGCAACAATTTCCCGCCAATTCTGCCCTCACTGATAACAGAAATGCTATGCAAAGTGTCAAAATAGCCGCCAATCATAACATGTTTGATGTTTACGCTGCCGTTAATCACACATCATTCAAAAATCGGAGGAAGAAACTTTAAGGAGCTGTATTAATTCATAATAGGAATTCAAACCAATGACATTTCATGATGGGCGGAGCTACCTAGTGCATTGTGGCAAATGGAATTCAAGCAACCAACACAGTGTCTATTATAGCGGTCGCGGCTGGTGATTTATTTTATAATGCACAAGACAGGATTTATCGTTTGTTGTTAGACATCTGTTAAAGCCACAGTATGTAATTGTTCGCTGCTAGAGGTCGCTTATTCGAAACAAAGGCGTATCTTGATCACTCCTTGATTTGGTTGAGCTTTTATTCTGCCGCAGATGAGCGTTTCCGCTTTTTCCGCTCACGCGTGTGTGGGGTAACGCCATGCTGTTTTATCATATCACACACATTTGAGTGTGTTAAAGTGATGTTATAATGCTACTCTATGCGTTCGCTCGGCGCTACTATGAGACACTTGTTCACACTGCAGTGAGCGAGATCATATTAGGCATGGTAAAACATGGTACTCGCGGTAAATCAAGAACACCAGATTTAAACAATAAGACTAACTGTGTTGAGCTGGAGAACAATGATTAGTTTCTGTCCATGAATGATCCAAACAGTTGCTCACCTGTCTAATAAAACACATCATATATTAAAGCGGCTTTGGTGTTTCCATGGTTTCTACAAAATAAAACCGGAAATCAAGGGTAACGCGGGTATGATGTCACTGATAGGCGACGCACGGACACGGTCCGTGTCCTGGTTAAAATTGCTTATTTCTCTGGATTCAAACATTCTTGGAAACATTTGGGATAATGTAAGTACACAAGTCAACAAAATATATATAACATATTTTAATCCAAAAATCTTACATATTGTGCCTTTAAGTGGTCATATCACCAACAATTTGAGACAAAGCAATTGAACAATACATGTAGAACACTAAAATAAAGGGAGTGTGTAAAGAGAAATTAGCTATTAATTATCATCTAAAGATCGACTTGTGCCCCAGGGCAATAAACATAACAAGGCATTAGGACTAATGCCACACTGACCAAAATAGGCACTAGCTGGCCTGCCGTGCGGGGTCAACGGTGCACTGCTCTGTGCATCGCTGTCCCGGTCATGGCCAAATGTAGACAGGTAGAGAGAGATCTTGCTAAAGCCACAAGCCCTGCCTGTCCATCTGTCACCCGGCCCAGCAGCTTGCAGTCTCAGAGGGGCTATTAAACAAAGAAGAGTCCAGCAAGCATTCACACAGAAACACATCAGTCACACATAACCTGAGGAAACGTTAATGTTAGCATTCAATTGGAGCCATATGAGGGGCTAGAAGAAGGAAGTCAGACATGTGCACGTGAAATTATTTAAGCTTAAAAAGATGAATAAAATCCATTCCCTCCAAGGGCTGCCGCTTTAAAGCTTCCTGACCATAATCACTTCTTTTAATTTACTCTTAGGGGAGCAACACATGGTAATTCGTGCATGCATTCTCAGGGGATTCTGGAAGTTGCCATGACCTGGCTTCAGTGGCATGAACTCCCACCGGAGGACTGACAAAGAGACAGAGGCGCTGTCGAATATACGCGGACACAAGGTGAGAGAGGCAAGTCTGCCCTGCTCTGCCTTACAGATATCTGATTAATCTGACCGGCTAAAGGACACGGTAGGACACACACACACAGGACACTGGATTTCACTTTTAATACATTAGAATGAGCCCCTTCTCGGACCATCTGTGCTTCCATAAAGCCCAAACAAAGAATTGATATGAAGAGAGATTCAAATTTATTGACAGCATCAGCATGTGTAAAAGCAAATGTGTCTACCTATAGCAAAGAAAAACCACTTTTTAATATCTCAGTTGTTTCTCCAAGACAGCCTTGAGTCTAGGAGATAGTAAGATTGCTGGTCGCCAGCATAAGGTATGTTTTGCATGCTGGGACCAGCATGAGATGCTGGTTTTCTGGTCCCCAGCATGGATATTCTAATGAAACTCCATTACTCTGGGTACCTTCTTGATTTAATAAATAAAGCATGTGCATACACAGTCAATCATACCTCTATGAGACACGAGCCATACTGTGAGATCAATAATCCCAATAGATTTAGCTCACAATGCAATACGCTTTTACCAGACCTCCTACAGATGTGTGACTTGATCCTCAATGCTGTGATTCTGTAATGATGTTAAAGCAGTCTCTCTGGGCTTCCGCCCTGACCATATGCTTGAAGTCTGGAGGAAAACGCACACTTATAGGACAGCTAAAACTAACCTTGTCCATCTGCTTTTGTGCTATAATCAGATTGGGGAAAAAACAACACCACAAAAGTGCCCCTGTTTGTAATTCCGTAAGTCTTTTGAGATCAGCGGACATTTGCTTTCAGTAAAAGATCCAAACACTCAAGAATCCATCATATAATGACAAGCCCTGAATTCTGGTTTCTGTGATTTGCTCTTTTTAGAGCTTGTGAGATGTGTGTATGTGGAGGGCTTTATTTAGTTATACTTAGAATCTGACAAAACTTCTCTTTGTGGATTCCCAGGGTTATCATCAAAGGTAAAATATCTTTTAGGGTTACCATTTAGGTTAGTCTGTAGTCATAATTTGAGTCTAGTGTATGACCTCATTTTGATAGCTAGGTACACGTGTGTGTGACGTGGCTCCTTGCTCACACTGCCACTTGTTCCAGCCATTAGTTTGTACTGAGCTACCTTTCACTCAAACACAATGAAAATCCCTTCAAGGTAAGCCTCTCTCTCTTCACATGGCTTCTTTTCCCTGTCCCTGTAACGACACCCCTCCTCCCGCCTCCTCCATCCACCACTCTGTAATTCCCCCAGTCTCTAGGAATGCTCTTGTTTTTAATTTCTCCCAGCTGCTCTGGCTCTGTGCCCGACCGCCTGCCTTCCCACATCTGCTCCCCATCAGGCCGCTGCCGAGTCCACACAAACAGAGGCCTCTCATCAAAACAGCAGGATTACAGTCCTCGACCCCTGGCCGGCACTTCAAGACCCGTCCGTCCGCTGTCCCTCGCCCCAGCCATCCCACCATCTCTCCTCATCATCACCCAAAGCTCCTCTGTAGACCTCTGGACCGGATCCCATATTATAAAATCTTCATGCTGAAGAAAGAGACATTGCCACAAGGCTCAGATCTGACCGGACATTATCCCAATATTCAGCAACACTTCACCCCTTAAAAGGCGGCTGCCTATATACTGTAGGTAGTAGACAGCAAGGCAGCTCATTATGTTATGGAACAGAGTTAGAAAGTCAACTCGTCTACATCTAATTGGCCAGCATCATGTGCTCTCCACACTGAACTTCTCTCTCAATTATTTACAACTCAAAGTACAATAAGGGTGAGAGAGCATGCACACACAAACACACTCTCTGTGAGCCTAAGCAGGCGTCTTCAGCTGAGCAAATATGTTTTTGAGAAAACAAACATTCAGATGGCAATAAATGCGTATTTAGTCACAAGCTGAACAGACCCCTGGGCCCTGAGACTCTGTATGTGTGTGAGAGAGCCGTCCGGCATGTACGCATGTGTGGGAAAGTATGTTGGGGTCACCAAAAATGGGGCATGTATAACCATAGTACAGTTGTGTTAAAGAGTGTACAGACACATTCTCTTATCGCCGTTCCAAAGAGATCCTCATATCCTTATGTTACAAGGAAGACATACGCTAAATGCTGTTCTCTTGGGTTTCACCTCCTCTAGGAAGTGGTAAGAGGGGAATATCTCAGCTCAGCTTGACTATAACACTTTATGAACAGAGCGAAAGGAAACCTGTTTATTGAAAGATCGTTTTCCAAACACTTTCCAAGGGGTTTACCCTGTTTTAGCCAAGAAGGATGCGTTCCTGGATCCTTGTCCTATGACTAGGTCCTAGACATAGTCCTAACCCTACCCTTAACATAATCATTACCTATGCCTAAAATCAGAGAGAAATGGTCCTTTGAGAAAGAATGTTTCCTATCTTTTCTTATCCCTAAAGCTGTAGCAATAGCTATACCTTGAGAAAGCTATCCATTGGGAGAATGGTTCATTATGGCATCTACTAGCAGGGGCTAATTGTCAAAACTAACCAACCAAACCTTGACCCCACTGACCAACAAGGAGGTTGATTCAGGAACATGTCCTACAAAGCAAAGTCATGCTCCCCTTCAGGGGGTGCTTCCTCTTATCTTGCTGGTCCAAGCTGGTTTATGCTGATTTGGTGCATGTACAGTATAGCTGATGGACCAGCTTAACCACCCTGAATATAGCTGGTAAAACTGGTCTACCGGTATTGTCTTTTTGGCAAGCTGATTGACCAAGGAGTTCTTGCTGGTCAAGAAGCCTGAGACATCAGCATCTCATGCTATGGAGCAGCATCCGAAGCACAAGCTGTTTCTCTCATACTCTCTCGAATTTTATTTTGATTATTGATAAAATTGTACTGAAGTCTCAGTGCCATCTGTTCTCCACAGGGAGGGTGTAATCAGTGGTCAGGATTCTGGAAAGCCCAGCACTACCCCAAAAGGCAAGAAAGAAAAAATCTTCCTTTTCAGATTTCTCCCAATGGCTGCTAATAAAACCCAGATGTTGCTGAGCTGCTCTCAACCCTACTCCCTCCTATCCTCTCCTCAGCCGCCCGGCCTAAGCCATTCCTAAATAAAGGAAAGTATTTGTGACATTCAGCCGAGCCGGGACGTGCCAAGAACAACTCCCCAGCTCGGCCCATCTGGAGTGTGTTAGGACAGCGCTGGGCACCAATCGAGATGCAGAGATGAGTGTTTGGCCACTTCTGCAGGAGCATGGAACATGCAAATTCACAAGAAGGTGCTTGTTGTTTAGCTTCATGTAAGTGGTCTGGGTTTTTTCAGAGTGTGCAGAATCTGTCCGTTTCACAGTCCAAGACAGCGTTCTAACTCTGCTGTCCCTCCACCCTTCTGTGGACTTGTTGTGTTTGTAGTTGTTTCCTGTGCTGCCTGAAGTAACCGTTGTGCTTGAGGCGGAGGCAGCATGTTCACAGTGTGTGTCGCTGTTCAGAGCTCACACACCTGAACATCAATAACTGCCACATACTCTCACAAGCACACACACAGGAATGTCCTCAGCTCAGACACCTGGGGACCAAGAGTAATGCAGGCATACAGCCATCACCAACACATCTGTCAACTGATATTCAAAGACGGAGAGTTCTTTAGTGAGAGCGGAAAGATAAGACCCCCCCCATATTGCTGTTAAATGACATTCACTCTGACATAACTGGCAGACACGAACACAAAAAGCATTGAGGTTTCTATTGGTCTATGGACCAAGTGTAGCATCTCACTGGCCTAAAATCCTACTCAGAGAGAGAGGGCCCTATTTTAACGTTCTGAGTGCATAGTCTGAAGCGTATGGCGCAGGTGCACTTAGGGCGTGTCCGAATCCACTTTTGCTAGTTTAACAATGGAAAAAACGGTTGGCATGCCAGGCGCATGGTCCAAAAGGGTCGTCCCTAGTCTCTTAATGAGTCATGGGTGTATTTTGGGCGTAACGTGCAATAAACCAATCAGAGTCTCATCTCCCTTTCCCTTTAAAAGCCAGTTGCGCTCGCACCATGAGCGGATTCACTATTTACATGAGGAGAGACTGAACGCTTCTCCAGAGAGGAATCCTTTTATTTTTAATATTTAAAAATGTGTGTGTGTGTGTGTGTGTGTGCTGCTGCGCGTCCCTGTGTGTGTAATAATCAGAGTGTACGCGCGTTGTGCACCGCCTATAGGCGCATATTACTAACACACCTTTTAAATAACACAAAAATAATTTTGTTAGCGCAGTCGTTTTCAGTTCCTCACAATAGCAACGCGCCAACAATGCTCCTGAACACACCTCGTTTTCAGACCAGACGCCCATGGGTGAACAGATGCGCCAGTGCATTTGATATTTAAACAACGTGATGCTGGACGTGAAAATGAAAACTGCGTCGGGCTGAAACTAGCAAAAAACACTGCGGCGGGTGTATGATAGAGCTCAGAGAGAAAGAGTTTGATTGATGCTGGAAACTTGGTTAGGCAACAACATTAAGCTACACAATAGAATGAAACAAGTTTGTTCTTCTAGGAGAGCCATAATTCTAATGGCTGTTTTATTAGTGCTTGGACAAATAATAAGACATGCTTGTCCTTCAGCCCTACAAGAATGATCATTATGGAACGATTACAGTTTTCCCATCAAGGCTGATAAATAATTATAATAGCTCCGCTTTCCCTAAACTCATGTATTACTTTAATAGTGGGGGAAAAAGAGACAAAATGATCTATGACAGGAATCTGTTTGCTCTCCGCACTTCCACAAACAAGCTCCCCAATCAAAACACCTGCAGCTTCACCCAACACCAATTAGCTCATCAAGCTTTTAATTACTCTGTTAATTGCATACAGGCAGCGTGAGGGGCGGCTGGGGAATTAGACACAGAAGCCCTCCAGAGGACCCGCCTTGACAATCCTAACAAACAAAGAGGACGCGTGCCAAGCAAAACACACAGGCCCTGTACACACACACACACACACACACTGCAGATCCCCTGCTCACATGACTGGAAGAAAAACAAGTGTGGCTATAACGCCAGGCTACCATGCTTACCATCTGTTACTGCGCTAGAAGTGATGTCACATCCTGTCACATGGATGACTATTACCTGGTAGAAGGATGAAAATGTAAATGAGTGTAAAGAGTGGTTGTGTGTGTTTCTGCTGGTCGGCGTATACTCTGAATGGCATTGTACCGTAGTTCTCCTAGTAGTTTTACAGTAAAATCTAATACGACTGTGTACATCAAAATGTGTATAGCGTACTGTGTGAAATACAGTATCTTCGTGCCATCAGCCTTTACCTTACTGACTCGTTTCATGTAGCATACCTTTAACTTGTTATCTTTAACTTAATATCTTTAACTTGTCTTTTAACTAAGTTGAAAGTAACACAGTATGAAGTGTATAAAAATATATCTATTTCTCAGACTTGGGCTAAGTCAGGGTCCGGCTCTACCGACTGTACTCACAACTGACTTACTCCATTCCTCTTCCTTTTTTCATCCCAATTCCCTGACTAGGATAACTAGCTCTTTTTTCCCCTCTCTCCCTCGTATATTCTCTGAGAAAACAGAAGAACTGTTTGGCCGAGGAGGCGTATCCAGGAAATAGTGGCAGGCCCTGACTTCCTGTGTGACAGGTGCACGATGCGGGGCCTGACAGCTGCTGTCTCTCCACAGTATTCACTCTCTCTCTCTCTCTCTCTCTCTCTCTCTCTCTTTCTCTTTCTCTTAGGCTATGGCCAGCTGTAGCCTAGTACTGCTCTTGTTTGCTTTGGCTCTTGCGTCATTACAGCTTGCTGATTTATGGAGCACAAAAGGCTGAAACCTGCCCAACTCACACACATGCAAAATAATCACACAAAATATATATGCATAACTAAAGTGATCTTTATCTACAGTGTATATTTTTTAATGTTCTCTTCTTCTATGAAATTATTGAAGCCTTAGTGGTACAGTGATCCTCAAGGATGACATATACAATGGTATTTAATAATAGACATTTGTATATATCATGGTACTTGCATGGTATTCCAAGTTACCTCATTGCAAGTCCAAAGTTACACTATTGTATTCCCATTAGAACGTGCCCTAATAACATGGTTTTGCCATAGTACATCTCCAAAAACCATTATACCACTATAGTACCAATTAACCATTGTAATGTGTTGAATAGTGGTACTATCATTTTACTATCCCTATCTTCCTCGCCACTTTAATGATTATATGAAGTTCCAAACGCAAGTTCGGGAACTCCCCATCTCCTCTATTTCTCCCATTCTTCCTCTATGTAGTACCATTATAGGGTTTTAGCTCGAGCTGAGCCTTGGGTTCGGGCCTTCATCGAGGACAGCAAGCCGTTCATTTACCATTAAAGCCACAATATGTAATTTTTCGCCACTAGAGGTCGCTTATTTAAAACAAAGGCGTGTCTTGATGAATTGATTTGGCGGAGCTTTTATTCTGCCACAGTCGCTTCTTCCGCTCATGCGTGTGTGAGGTAACGCCGTGCTGTTTTATCATATTACACACATTTGAGTGTGTTAAAGTTATGTTATAATGCTACTTTGTGCGTTCGCTCGGCGCTACTATGAGACACTTGTTCACACTGCAGTGAGCGAGATCATATTAGGCATGGTAAAATATGGTACTCGCGGTAAATCAAGAACACCAGATTTAAACAATAAGACTAACTGTGTTGAGCTGGAGAACAATGATTAGTTTCTGTCCATGAATGATCCAAACAGTTGCTCACCTGTCTAATAAAACACATCATATATTAAAGCGTCTTTAGTGTTTCCATGGTTTCTACTAAATAAAACCGGAGAGTAACGCAGGTATGATGTCATTGATAGGTGACGCACACACACGGTCCGTGTCCTGGTTAAAATCGCTTATTTCTCTGGATTTAAACATTCTTGGAAACATTTGGGATAATGTAAGTACACAAGCCAACAACATATATATAACATTATTCTAGTGGTTTTTGGATATTTTAATCCAAAAATCTTACATATTGTGCCTTTAACTATTAAAGCTGGATGGGCAGGGGAACTCATGAAACATACCTAATTATTATTTTAGTTAACATTTCATATTTGTCAGTTGTATTGCCTTTGTGTCTTCATGTCTGCTTTATACTGTCTCTCAATTGCGATTAAATTTAGATTTCAAATGATTGTGAATTATTTACATAAAGTAACATAACTATTATGAATGGATTAAAGGGATAGTTCACCCTAAAATGATAATTAAGTCATCATTTACTCAGCCTGGTGTTTTTCTAATGCCCTTTTGGACCACAATAGGAGAATTTAAAAAAATATATATCTCACTCGTGCTCGTCCGTATAATGGCAGTGAATAGCGACCCGCATCAAGCTTTTAAAAAAGATGTTATTTAACGAAAACAAAAATCTTGAGCTTGGTCGTTGGTCTTTGCCCGACTGCGCGTTCATGAGCACAGAAGATTTTTCAGCTTCAGATCGATTCAGCTTTCCCCCCTTTAATAGTCACTTTTTATACTAATAAGTCTCTGCAGGAATTTGTATTCATTTCCATAAAGGAACATCCTCTTAAAAGCATCCCCACCCTTCCCTCCTCTCCTCCAACTGGAACATTCTGGTATCAACAAAAAGGTTTCTCCCAATTCCATTTGCTTTGAAAATGTTCCTTTTTTGTATGGAAATTAAACTTCTTTCTGGTGGATCCCTGGTTGTGGAACAATAACCGATCAGAGAAGACCTCTGCGTTAGATTAAGGTCTTCGTAAGAGACTGGAGCCGCAGTGAAATTCAGCTCAAACCCATTTCAAGAATGACAGGATAGTCCGGCGCTCGGCTTCTGTTTCCACGAGATAACGGCTGCTTTAATTTGTGCAAATACGCTACATCGTACGTCTCCCAGCCCCGATCCAGCCCAGAGCCCCTTCTCAATACTTTAACATCATTGTGAGGAGAATTGTATGTGTGTGTGAGGGCTTAATAACTGAACTTCATCTGTAGTTACCACTCAGAACTGTGTGATAACTAACTGGCTGAGGGCGAGAGAGGAAGTGAGGAACTAACGTTATCACAGACAGGAGCGGTGATATGAACTTCCACACTGTTTGATTAATAAACCCCTCGACAGCAGGGATTACTCCAGCTGGTGCCCTGTCTCTCAGACATACTTCCGCTGGCAACTTATCCTTTTATCCTCCTCTCCCCCCCCACCTTCTTATTTACCAAGAGTTTGCTTATCATCCAAACAAAACAAGTCAAATCATAGTGGGAGCCATTTCTCAAAGAGGTTTACAATGTCCCCTATTTGACCAGATCACGTCTGTTTTTCATTACAGAAAAATGAGGATCTAACAATCTTACAACATCAGCCTGAGCAGTCTCTTATTTCTTTGAGAAGTGTGTGTCCGTATCTCTGACAAGAGCTTTCTCAAAATGCAAGCTTTAACCTGATTGGCTATCTTTAAGTGTGATGGGAGACACTGAGTGCTTCTTAATTAAAGATATGCAAGGCACTTAAAGGTGCAGTAAGCAGTTTCTGAGAATCACTGTTGAAATGTGAAATTAACCCAAACAAACACGCCTCTCCCTTCATTGCTCCGCCCCCAAAATGCACAAACAGTGGGTGTCTCCATCATAGTAGAAGCGAAGCAAAATAATTATGCATGAAAAATGAAGCAAAAATGACGAACAAATGACAAGATACACAGTACAAGCAAGAGTTGGTTGTTAGTCTCCAGCAGCACACACTCAAAACTAGTGTTACTCACGTATGGAGCAGAAACAACGCAACATCAGCGTCCGTTTTCAGGCCTCCAGCTTTAGCACTGGAACGCTTTTCTAATATTAACACGGGTCCTGAAGCTGTTGCCTGATCATAACCCTTCTTTTTCCAGAGATATTCCTGAGCTTTTCTTTTTTGTAATGTCTCTCAGACTTCTTTCTTTCTACAGTCTTTCTTCAAATCTCTTTCTTCCCCATCCTCCTACTGCTGATTGGCTCTCTCTCTATCTCTCCTTCCCCATCATGAATGAACACGCCCCCTACAGCTGATTGGCTCTCTCCGCCCCCATCAGGAGTGGACACGCCTCCTACTGCTGATTGGCTCTCACTCCTCACCCATCATGAGTGGACACACCTTCTACTGCTGATTGGCTCTCTATCTCTCCTCCCCCATCATGAGCGGCCACGCCTCCTACTGCTGATTGGCTCTCGTCCCCCATCATGAGTGGACACATCCCTACAGCTGATTGGCTCTCTCTATCTCTCCTCCCCCATCATGAGTGGACACATCCCCTGCTGCTGATTGGCTCTCTCTCTCCTCCCCCATCATGAGCGGACACGCCCCCTACAGCTGATTGGCTCTCTCTCCTCCCCCTTCATGAGTGGACACGCCACTTACTGCTGATTGGCTCACTCTCTCTCCTCCCCCATCATGAGTGGACACACCCCCTACAGCTGATTGTCTCCTTCCTCCCCCATCATGAGTGGACACACCTCTTACTGCTGATTGGAAACTAAACTAAATCCTTGCGCATATTTGTATATTCAGTTTTGGTCTTCAAGATTTCAGATTTACCTGCTCTTAAACATTTCATAATGAAAAACTGTGATTGGTCACTACACATGTCAATCAGACATGTCTAAGTGGGCGGGTCTTGGCCATAATAGGCTGCTGAGTGGACCAGACTTAATGCCGATAGCCAAGTCTACATTTTATATAAAGCTGACCTATTGTGTTTTTAAGATAGGACAACACCATGGGTTCTGGTGAGAACACATGGGTAAAGGAAAGACAAGTAGAGCGAGTGTATTTGAGAGTGATGTGGTTTTCTCTCAGAGTGAACTCCCCGCTCCTACAATGTGGCGTAAATGTGTTTTTTGTTACTCCAGATGTTTGGAAGCTGGCCGGCTCCTCTGCTCTCTGACATTCTCCTTCTCCCAAGAGAGGCCGCCATGTCACAGTAATGTCAAACACATGTGCTCACCACACCGTCGCCGTCTTTCCCACTGTTTGGACGGATAAACAGGGCTGAAACTATGGCGATTGCCCCCTAGCCCATCCCTGTGGCTCCCTCTCACTGGCACTCCCGCTGGGAGCCCGGGGTTGGCACGGTAGGATGACCGGATGGGACAATTTGCCATAACAGTTGGAGTTATACAGCCTTCACCCCTGAGTAGGTACTGAGACACACTTTATCAGCTTATTCATCACTTAACTAGGAGGCCAATCAAATATGACATTCATCAGATGTTAAATATGGACCGAGCGAGTCGCTACGTTCACGCTGCAAGCCTTGTGCTCAATTCTGATTTATTATTTGGCTGTTCACATTATGTGGCCAATGTCAGACTCTGATATTACTAGTTGTGATGAATGTTGATCTAGAGTGATGTAAAAGTTGCATGAATTACGATATGACTGTTCAGACTGAGGTCGCACTGCAATGCATGTAGTCCAAATCATTATGGAAAAGATCAGATTCTGTGTTTTGAACAAGATTTGGGACATTTTTGCCTGCAATCTCTGATCTCTTCCTGTATCTGTGACACACACATTGATTTTGTGGTGCACACTGTGCAGTTATGGATTTTTTATTTTATGCAGTGTGGATCTGGAAGGCATTCAATACATGCAACTTTGGAAAGAAAGGGTAAAAAAAACCCAAATCTTTAACTGAGTCTGAGATTCATTTCCTCACACCAGGACATAAGTGACACATAAGTGCTCTCTCCCTTGTAGCTAATGTAGATAATAGACCAGGAGCTCTTCCAAAGACATCGACAAATAAACAAAACAGATTCAGACACCTCTGTTCTAAAGCTTGAGGTCATCCCCATGTGAACACACAATGCATTATAGGAATTAGGATGAGTGTGTGATCTGACAACTCTCTAGATACGAGTTGCTCAATCAGGCTCTTTTTCCCTTCATCATAAATGAGTGTCGTCTCAGAGCGTCAGGCAAAACACACACACACACATCATAAATGAGTGTTGTCTCAGAGCGTCAGGCGAAACACAATAAACGTTGTCATGTTCTCTTGCGTTGGGATGCTGGTGTTTGGGAACGCAATTGTGTGAGACGCTTCAGGAGGAATTAAACCAAATCATTCTGATCACAGACTTTGACTCAGGCGTTTCAGAGCCACCAAACCAACATTTGAGATGCTGCGACGTCATTGGTCCACTGGTTAGTCCAGTTATCCAATCACAGCCTCTGCTGAGTTTATTGTTGCACATTGAGGGATTTATTCTGTAAATGTGTTTCAATCATATTTTATCCACGTCTTCTCATTGGATAAAAAATGTATTTGTGAGTGCGTGAGTTTTTAATGCGCATTTTGCCGTTTCCATCCAGCATTGTTTTTTTTTATGCAATTCGAAATTCGAAATAAGTGGATGGAAAGATAGAGTATGTCACTCTATTAATGGTAATAGGATCCGGATATGTTGCATGCCAGATGCAATCCTGTGTACCAACAGTGCATGCACAACTTCTATTTATGGATAAGAGTAACTCTTTGCATATTCACCCAATTAAAAATGATTTTAGCTTTGTGCCGAAAGTGGTGTAAACTGGATTTCTAAGTGCAGCGCTGCCACGTGTTGTGGGGTTAGCGAGGTGTTTCTCACAGGTGACAGTCAGGCTACCTGGCCGATCAGGTGCTTACTGATCACAGCCTGACCCCTAGTTCTCTCCTTCTCTCCTCCTCCCTCCCCCTGCCGCTTTACCGGCCGTCTGCCTGCACCCATCTCCCGCCCACCGCCATCTGCTCCTCTCGTTAATTACGAGACGGCAAACTTCACCTGCACCCGCACTCGAATTACAATAATTACCTCCAGTGCACACCATGTCCCTGCTCCCGTTGCAGAGCACTGCCACAAGGACACGCTCTCCCAACCTGAAAGCGTCCGTCCTATACTAGTAAACTTAAGATATCTCCCACATAGTAGCTGACACCTTCCACATGACAGACACAAGTGAATTCTCACTGCGGATCAGTTCCGAGTGTTGCACTGACAGTGAGTGCAAATCATGAAGTGGAATTTCACAATATCTAAAGCATGACTAAAAGGTTTTTTAAACTGTGGTCAGTGTGCATAAAAATATGTGATTTTTGGTGAATAATTGTTTGTTTGTTTGGTCTCACTATTAACTAACTATTAACTATAACTTTTGCCTCAATAAACTCCTAATTACTGCTTATTAATAGTTAGTAAGGAATGTAGAATATGGTCATGCAGAATAAGGTATTAATATGTGCTTTATAAGTACTAATAAACAGCAAATATCCTAGTAATATGCATGCCAATAAGCAACTAGTTAATAGTGAGAATTGGACCCTAAACTAAAGTGTTACCGTTTGTTTTTAATATTTTAAGCATATGTATTTAGCTTTTGTCAACCATAAACATAGCCATATGTTAAAAAAAATAGTGGGTTGTTTTAACCCATAGTTGGGTCAAGTATGGACAAACTCAAACGTTGGTTTAAAATTTTTTATTAAATGTTTAAAAACCAACGGTTGGGTTTGTCCATATTTGACCCAACCATGGGTTGTAAGTGCCATGTCTTAAGAACTACTATGACCAACTAGCAGTTAGGGTTAATCAGTCTTACTTTTCGGTATCAAATTAGAACACTCTGTTTTTATGTAACTGACATAAAAAAGTTATGAATAGTTATGAAAAGCTGTGAAACCCATCAAACAAGTTCTCCATATCAACACACTAACAATGTCTCCTCATCTGTCTTAATCTGACTCTTCTATATAAATCTACGGTAACGCTTTAGTTTATGGTCCAATTCTCACTATTAACTAGTTGCTTATTAGCATGCATATTACTAGGATATTGGCTGTTTATTAGTACTTATAAAGCACATATTAATTCCTTATTCTGCATGACCATATTCTACATCCCTTAATCCTAAACTTAACAACAACCTACTAACTATTAATAATCAGTTTTTAGGAGTTTATTGAGGCAAAAGCCGTAGTAAATAGTTGGTTAATAGTCTAAAGTGAGACCAAATCTACTAGAGATGCCATGAAAGCAAACTGAATAATCGCTCCAGAAGATTAATGGATGGTGTTCTCTTAGTCGAGGTGCCGGGACATATCCCTGTAAAAGCTATAAGGGCTGTTTGGTGGTAATGTTTAAGGATAGTCTGTGGCCACAGTGCGGTTTCACCTTTAGACATTGAGCTGTTGGGAGAACTATTACTGTCTGTTCATTCATAATTCAGCTGCTCTTTACTGGGGTCAATTGAAGAGTAAAGTGGTGGTTTGCAGTAGCATCCGCGGCTGCTGACTGAGCTGGACTGAAGGACGGTTAAGACAAGTGATGTTGCAACAGAGCATATTGTGGTTTCATCCATCAGTGTGCTGGCAATGAACAATTCATCATAATGCACCAGATCACATCTTCAATTTTTTGCTCATAATCATTTTTAGAAGAACAGGTGCAGAGATTGCCAGGTCGATGACAGCTATAAATTGCTACTTTTCCATTGGATTAAAGACATCTGATGTGCTTAAATATGCTGTAGTTGTTATCAGCAAGATTTATAGTAAACAATCAAAGCTCTTCCTCTTCAGAATATGTGAAAAGCAAATTTCTGACAGATCCGATCAAACTGAATTGGTTTAAAGAGGTTGGAATCACTTTTCCATTTTTCTAAAGCAGTTTCTGTGTTCTTTTCATACACTGAACTAAAACAAATAATTACAGAAAGATTGAGAAAAAAATTTAATATAGGTTTAATTTTTGTTTCAAATTCATTTTAGTGATAATAAATGTATTGATAATTAACAGGCGCCTAATTTGATTTAAAACAAGTCGTTGTTTGTATTTTGTATTTAAAACCATATGTAGCATATAAATACAAACTGTACCAGAACACGCACGTTGTTGGACATTTAATTTCTATATTGCTGGACTGTACAAGAAGACATATCCAGCTTTACACGCATATAAAATAGCCCATACTGACATGTATTCAAGAAATAGCCGTTAATAAACGATAAATAAAGCAGAGGCATCACTTACTTCTGAAGGTCGAAGTAAAACTGAGGTATTTGCAGCAAAAATAATCCACGCGAAAAATAAAAACAGAAGGAAACTGAGTTTATTACGCCTCGATCTTCATTGAAAAAGGCAAAAACTTTCCAAAATGAATAAGAATCAAATATAGCTATGCCGTTTTATCAAAGAGTGTCTGAGAGAGAGAGTTCTGAACTCCTTTGGATGTGGAATTTTCGTTATAGTAATAAATAATGAGGTAATTCGATTTCAAGAGAACGAAAATATATCGTACAAAGCTGGAACACAGCGGAGCTTTAGTATTAAAGTAGTGAGACTTTGGTATTACGTTGCTTTCAAATGTCAAAATCTTGAAACGTGTTAACAGATTTCTTAGTAAAAATGCATCGCGAAGAAAAAAAAGTTCGCTTCGATTTCCCAAATCACAATAAATAAATAAATCGCAAAGTCCTCCAATTCAGATCTCGCGTTCTTGATGATTTTTATATCGTATTCCACACAGTAGATGTCCGCGATCCCTCCAATAAGATAGAATATTTTTTTTAAAATTGCCACTGATGCTCCATTTTCCAAGTAGAAGTGTAATGAATATTGTCTCTTGTAAATCCCGAAAGTCCTCGTCTATAGAAACGATTCAGATAGGGAGTGTTTCGGAGATCTTCCCGTTAATACTCCAACTGTTCGTCACGAACTCCCGCCACACTGAATTCGAAAAAAAGGTCCGTTAAAAACATCATTCGTGTAACGGCTAACTGATGCTACACATTCCGCGTTGTTTCGCTCTGCACCATCTCGCGTTTTGGTTTATTTTTGTTGTTGTCAGTGGTTGGAAGCTGGTGTGTTGTTGTCTAATGACCCTTCTGTCTGCGTTTAAAACACCATCTGGAGAGGAGAAGCGTTCTCCTGCGCTCCTAACCTCTCTCTCTCTCTCTCTCTCTCTCTCTCTCTCTCTCTCTCTCTCTCTCTCTCTCTTTGACAGCTCCTCAGACCCACAAGCTGACAGCCTGCCTCCCTTGTGCTGCATAACCCCCTCTGATATTGACGATTCCTAATATAATTCATATCACATTTTTAATAGACTTGCTATTAACATAATTAGGATGTGCCCACAATTTTCTGCAATTCTTAAGGGATCATAAGCACTGTCCCTGTCTCTGATAAAAATGTCAGTTTGATTCTCAAGAGAGCATTATTGATGGTCCTTCTACAACGCAGAGCGGTTTTGGAAGCCATTTTGATCGCGCGCCGCTAGGGGCCGCTGTTTCCCCATATCAGTTCGCGCGCGCCAGCGAAGCGCGCCAACACTCGCATTC
The DNA here is from genome assembly GCA_039654105.1 of Coreius guichenoti. Taxonomy (NCBI): domain Eukaryota; kingdom Metazoa; phylum Chordata; class Actinopteri; order Cypriniformes; family Gobionidae; genus Coreius; species Coreius guichenoti. The sequence continues at coordinate 1,940,766 of CM077168.1, forward strand.
ATCAGGCAATTGACAGCCAGGCAGCTGGTGCCCGAAACCCGATCGAGGGCATTCAAATCAGATGGGAGATATGATGTTTTTGTAACATAGTTACAAACTGAGCATTTCATTTTCCAGGAGCATCAAACATTCTAAGTGTAGACTGTTGATGATGGATAGTCCTACTTTTAGTAAGCCTAATATAGCTATATAACTGCCTGCTATTGTCCATATTGTCCGAACGGTGCTTTTTAGGGCATGTGAATTAGAAAATATACTACGGCAAGTGTAACTATGGACATTTTTCAACATTTGACAACATATGTCCAAATACATTTTTCGTCTTCATCCATTGGTTTATCATTTTGATTTATACGTTTTGCAATAAATGGCACTTGGTTTGATATTTTGACATTCATATGTGACCCGTGCTGGCAAAACTAGTCGCAATGAGCAAATTGTCAAAATTGAGTTATTGTTATTTTCACATTCTCTATTAAAAAAAAATCTAAATGGTGTATGATTTGTTTGAGTCGGACGAAAAATGACCACACTGTTTGAAGTTGATAGAGTCCGCGAACTTAATTTTGAGAAAAAAAGGAAAGGTACTCCTCCCAGAAAACATACAAATAAAGATACTTTTAGATGTTTATTTGCTTTTGGACCATTGGAATCACTGGACGAGGGCTCATTTTTGGGAAAACCTCAAAATCGACATTTTTTACTTGTTTTGCCTGTAGCTCGAAATTATCCCGTGTGCATTCCCACTCATTTTGCCAGCACGGGTCACATATAGTGTAAGTGTCCATATATCAGTTCACTGTATGTGTCCGAGACTGCTTATAAAGTGCTTATAAAACTGTAATTGTCATGAATTAATTATTTATTTTGAGACCTTGACAAATAACGCTCAGCTGAAGTCTATGGTAGACTTCAGCTGAATAGCAGAGCAGTTATTTGAGTGATTCAAAGAGCCGCATGCACCAACTATGAATATGGATAAGAGATGGCATTTCCACAGACATTTGAATATGAATATGAGTTTTTCTTCTTGTGGTTTGGGCAGAATATTCCATGCAGATCGTATTCTGAGGTATTGGCGGAAAAGCTCTAGTAAATACAGCTGCTGCTGCTAAAAAATTGACCCCCCCCCCCTCCATTTTATTCAGTTGATTCTCCCATTTTTTGACTGTTTAACCATCACCGCACCTGCTAGCCATTCACTGGCGCTGTGACTCAGTTTTAGGGGGAGGATCTGATGGTGTCACCGCAGGTGAGCCGATGAGAAACGCACATCTGCCTTTCTTCCCCCACCCCTCAGAAGTGAAGGGATGTAAAGACATGTAAACAAACAGTTAGTGCTGTTGGAGAAAGTACACAGAGACAGCCATTGCTTGGTCAGCCTGAGAAGGAGCCACAGCTTACAGTCTAAAGACTCTGATAAAATCACAAATATGACATAAATCCATTACTGGTTATTGTTACAGATTTTCTTCCACGGTTATTCTATTACAGTGGTCCATTAGATAAGACATCAAAGCGCACAAAAAAAACCCTAATAAATACAATTTTTAAAATTGACCATTGTTACACATTTGTATTACTTTACAATAAGGGGTAACACTTTATTTTTGTGTCCTTATTACATATGTTACATGTACTTACCATAGTAATAACTAATCCTAACACTAACCCTAAGTACATGTTGTTAATTAATATTGCTCAGTACTTAAATATATAATTACACTGTAACAATGTTACACTTTATTTACCAACCTTAAAATAAAGTGTAACCCAATAGGGTCTCATTCATTAACTAACAATGAACAAAACATTTGTTACAGTGTTTATTAATCTTTGTTAACATTATTTAATAAATGAATACAACTGTTCATTTTAAATACGGTCCGTTTAAATAATATTAATACATGCAACTTTTGATTCTAATATGTGACCCTGGACCACAAAACCAGTCATAAGGGTACATTTTTTGAAATTGAGATTTATACATCATCTGAAAGCCGAATAAATAATCTTTCCATTGATGTATAGTTTGTTAGGAAGGGACAATATTTGAAAATCTGGAATCTGAGGGTGCAAAAAAGTCTAAATATTGAGAAAATCTCCTTTAAAGTTGTCCAAATGAAGTCTTTAGCAATGCATATTACTACTAATAATACATTTTTTATATATTTACAGTAGGGAATTTACAAAGTATCTTCATGGAACATGATCTTAATATCATGATGATTTTTGGCAATTGAAACTGATTTTTATAATGGATAAAATAGTAGGATTTGGCATTATTTTCCTCATTGAATATCACATTTTACCTGAAAATACATCACATTACGGAAGTAAAGAGGGTTACATTGACTTAAGGGAAGCGTGTGAGTAAAAGCATGTGTGTGTAGGCGTGTGCCTGTGTGAATGTGTGTGAAGTAGAATTGAACATAACACTAGATCAAAACTCTCAGCCTTGAGAAATCCAGTAAAAAGAGCAGCCCTCATTGCACTGGCTCCACCTCTCCTTCTCTTATGACAGCTAATACCCAGTTCACAGATATTAAATAAATCCTCTACACCCATAATTCTTAATCCACCGTACTGATATGTGGTCAACTCTGGTGTGGACATGCAATATCTACCCAGATATTTGAGGATTTTTCCACAGCCAAATGCAATTTGCCTGCATTTCTGAATGTGTCAGTCTTGCGAGGGCAAACGTCTCAAATCTAGTGTGAAACATTGGGATCTGTTTCCTGTGCGCACACCCTGCATCAGTACACAGATCAGGCATAACATTATGACAGGTGAAGTGAATAACACTGATTATCTCTTCATCACGGCACCTGTTAGTGGGTGGGATATATTAGGCAACAAGTGAACATTTTGTCCTCAAAGTTGATGTGTTAGAAGCAGGAAAAATGGGCAAGCGTAAGGATTTGAGCGAGTTTGACAAGGGCCAAATTGTGATGGCTAGACGACTGGGTCAGAGCATCTCCAAAACTGCAGCTCTTGTGGGGTGTTCCCGGTTTGCAGTGCTCAGTATCTATCAAAAGTGCTCCAAGGAAGCAACAGTGGTGAACCGGCGACAGGGTCATGGGCGGCCAAGGCTCATTGATGCACGTGGGGAGCGAAGGCTGGCCCGTGTGGTCCGATCAAACAGACGAGCTACTGTAGCTCAAATTGCTCATGTTAATGCTGGTTCTGATAGAAAGGTGTCATAATACACAGTGCATCGCAGTTTGTTGCGTATGGGGCTGCATAGCCGCAGACCAGTCAGGGTGCCCATGCTGACCCCGTCCACCGCCGAAAGCTCCAACAGTGGGCATGTGAGCATCAGAACTGGACCACGGAGCAATGGAAGAAGGTGGCCTGGTCTGATGAATCACGTTTTCTTTTACATCACGTGGATGGCCGGGTGCGTGTGCGTGGCTTACCTGGGGAACACATGGCACCAGGATGCACTATGGGAAGAAGGCAAGCCAGCGGAGGCAGTGTGATGCTTTGGGCAATGTTCTGCTGGGAAACCTTGGGTCCTGCCATCCATGTGGATGTTACTTTGACACGTACCACCTACCTAAGCATTGTTGCAGACCATGTGCACCCTTTCATGGAAACGGTATTCCCTGGTGGCTGTGGCTCTTTCAGCAGGATAATGCTCCTGCCACAAAGCAAAAATGATTCAGGAATGGTTTGAGGAGCACAACAACGAGTTTGAGGTGTTGACTTGGCCTCCAAATTCCCCAGATCTCAATCCAATCGAGCATCTGTGGGATGTGCTGAACAAACAAGTCCGATCCGTGGAGGCCCCACCTTGCAACTTACAGGACTTAAAGGATCTGCTGCTAACATCTTGGTGCCAGATACCACAGCACACCTTCAGGGGTCTAATGGAGTCCATGCCTCAACAGGTCAGGGCTGTTTTGGCAGCAAAAGTGGGACCAGCACAATATTAGGAATTTTATAATGTCATAATGTTATGCCTGATCAGTGTATACACGCCATTTATTTGGTTTATGTTGGAGGGGAGAATCTTTATTAATTTTTCCACAACATCTACATCGCCTTGTCCTGTCGTTAAAGTGCATATTTACATACAGTATATGATTAATCATTTGAAGCGTATTAAACCTGGTTTCATCCTGTTCTTTCCAACAACAAACCTCCTGAACGCGACGAGCTCATAATCACGACTTCAGAAGTGGGAAGTAGGAAATTTCTGATATCCTTATGTTCTGTTTGAGGTCTGAAATCCCTTAATAACGAGCAGATAGCATTGAAGTATCAGCTTGATAATTCATAACCATTCCCAATATCATCAAACTAATTAAAAATTCCACTTGATCTTCCATGAAGAGATCAAGACTATCAAAACACAAACTAACAGCAATGAATTTTCACATGCTAAGATTTTCTGATTAGTGCCGTTTGTTTTTGCTGGTTTCAAACTGACCCCAAACAACACCAGCATTACTATACTGGAAAACAGACACCTTCCTAAAAAGTACACACCAACTTTGTAGTAAAACAGATGGTTAGAGCTTCAGTAATATCTGCTGACTGGAATTTGATTAGTTCAAGGGAACGTATTAAAAGTATTTGAAGGGAAAATAGCATTTTAAACTGTTTTACAGCAGGGTTTTCTGGGTGTTTTCTCTAAAGAGTCTCTATGATGTTCCTTCTGATGCCTAGATTAGGGTCGCTCCTTCTGTGTAAATCCATGGGACTTTTTCCCCCACTGATTATATTGTGTAAAAATAAGAAGAGCAATAGTGTTGGTGGTGCTTGGTTTAGCAAAGACCAGTAATAAACTGAGAAACGTGTGTTTTGTTTTAGTCATGCTTCTTGGATTTCTCCACTGAGAAAAAGAATCTCCCACATCTCGTCTAGAGTTTCAGAACAGATATCAACACTGTTCAGATTCGAGTCAAGTCATTTTCTATATGCTCAAACTTTTTTCATCTAATTCTCTCACATACATTTGACATCCTTCCTACCTGAATAGATGCTGTCTTCAACAAGATGGGTTTCTGGTTGTCTGTGAGATGGATGACTGGTTATGGATGTAGTGTTTATGGCACTCTTCCCTAATGTGAATTATAGCCCTGCCTGTCCTACTTCTTCTATGGCCACACATGCTCACTTACACACTCCTGCTATGCCTTTGTCTTATTGTGAAGCTGAAGCTTAAGACAAGGGGTTAAAAAGAATGGATGGGTTAAGCATGAAACATACTGTGCATATGCCCAGTTTCATGCTCCATTACATTCTGACAACTCTTCTAGCTCTTATGGTATATTTATATTAAAGTGCCCCTATAATGCTAAAGGTTCCTAATTTTGTTTTAAAGTCTTCTAAAATAGGTTTACATGCATCAAAGGTCAAAAAAACACTTTAATTTCTCATCATCTACATTGCACATCACGTCATTCCTTAGAGTCTGAAAACTGTTCAGTCGCTCTAAACCCCTCCTTTCTGAGAGTCTACTCTGCTGTGATTGGTCAGAAACCAAATGCTCATTATCATATCTGAATCTCAGTGATACGAACAGTAACGATGGTGTGGGTTTTACAGTATCAGTCTCATGAAAGTGGATTTGCTTTGCGTCTTCTCCACATGAACAACACCAACCAAACTCTTCCAGTCTCAGATGCAACTACAGCGTTTGAGGGCGGGGCAAAGAGACACTGTTCAGCCAATCAAGACTGGCATTATGCAAATTTGGGTTACACTTTATTTTAAGGTGTCATTGTTACTGTGTAATTATATATTTACATACTGAGTATTATTAATTAACAACATGTACTTACTATAGGGTTAGTGTAGGATTAGGGTTTGGTTTAGTTGCATGTAATTAATCATAAATTACTGTTATTACTATGGTAAGTACATGCAGCATATGTAACAAGGACACTGTCAAATAAAGTGTTATCCAAATTTGTTACATTGTTACGTTGGTTTGTAACAGGAAGTGAGACTGAAATTACAGACGACTCGTTTCAGCAGTTCAGAATCAATTCTCTATTTTAGGAGACAATAACTTTATCTGCACTTTGATCTTTAAAACTTTGCAGATCTTTTACATTCTCTATTACACACTGCATGAAAGATAATATTCGAAAAATATTCAACTTCTCTTTTTTTTTTTTTTTTTTTACTATGAATTCACATTATGAAGTTGTCTTTAATCATGCCACTGTAATAAATTATATTGTTTAGTACTGTAATTGTTTTGAAGTCACCATGATGGTGATCAGTGTTCCATTTGCTTAGGATCTTGGACCTTGTATAATAATATTTAAATTTCTGATCTAGTCAGAAGTGTGACAGATGAAAACATTTGTTAAAACAATGACAAGCTAATTTTGAGTTAGTCAAACTACTATTATTAGTGTCTTCAGCATAAATATTTACCAATATCTTATTTCAAATTCATAATTGTTTGTATATGGATATTTTACAATAGTAAAGCAGCTGCTGGGATTTATCTTTGAAAGGTGTGACATCATCTTGCAACACAAGATTTTTTTTAATCAATACTTGACATACAAAATGCAACAATGGCACTCAACAAATAATAATAATAAAAAAAGATCAATTCTGAACATTACAAAATAAACAACACAAACTGTTAAAAGTGAAGCAAAAATAAGTTCAGCAGCACAGATAAAACCAACAAGAATCAAGAAACTCCACAGCATAATCTATTCATGCCGCACTGCATGCTGGGTACCTTCATAGTTCATATGCACTGTAGAAATACATTATGATATTGTAGATTTTACAAGAAATTTCCACAAGTGCAGTTAGATACAAGAGAAGTCCTGCTGTGGAATTACTGTGAAAGTCATGCAATTAACCTGGAATATATTGTAATTTCACACTAAAGTTTTGTAACAGTGTGTCCTAACCATACCATATCTACCTCAACAGCAGCACAAGTGTTTCGCAATACAACATCAACCCAATGAAAACTATTTGACTAACTGTTGAGTTGCCATTCTTTTCTGTACTTTTTTCACTCATATATGTGACCCTGGACCACAAAACCAGTCATTTTTTGAAATTGAGATTTATACATCACCTGAAAGCTAAATAAACTTTCCATTGATGTATGGTTTGTTAGGATAGGACAACATTTGGCCGAGCTACAACTATTTGAAAATCTGGAATCTGCGGGTGCAAAAAATCTAAATATTGAGAAAATCCCCTTTAAAGTTTTCCAGATGAAGTCCTTAGCAATGCATATTACTACTAATAAAACATTTGTGATATATTTACGCTAGGAAATGTACAAAATGTCTTCATGGAACATGATCTTTACTTAATATCCTAATGATTTTGGCATAAAAGAACAATCGATCATTTTGACCCATATAATGTATTGTTGGCTATTACCACAAATATACCCGTGAGACGCATGACTGGTTTTGTGCTCCAGAGTCACAAATGTACAATTTTGCTTGTATTTTTGTTAATTTCTGCGTTCTTGCCTATCAATACATTTCCTGTTTCCTGTATTGTTACTGTAGGTATTCTGCATGTGTAATTTTAACCCAGCAGTACAGTAATTTTTGAACAATAGTTGGGAAAAAAACCAGCCCAACATGTTGGATCAATCATTGAACCCAACCTAGTCAAATATGGACAAAACCAACAGTTGGGTTAAACATTTTATTTAAAAAATTAACCCAACGTTTAGGTTTGTCCATATTTGAGCCAAATTTGGGTTGAAACAACCCAGCATTTTTTTTAAACCCAACCGTTGGGTTAAACATTTAATGTAAAAATTTAACCCAACTGTTGGATTAACCATATTTGACCCACATTTAGGTTGAAACAACCCAGCATTTTTTTTAAACCCAACTGTTGGGTTAAACATTTAATGTAAAAATTTAACCCAACCGTTGAATTAACCATATTTGACCCAAATTTGGTTCATATATGGACAAACCCAGCCACTAGGTTAAAAATGTAATATAAAAATTTAACACAAAGGTTGGGTTTGTCCATATTTGACCCAAATTTGGGTGCCCCAGCCTGGGTTTGTCCCTTTTTTACCCAGCGCTGGGTTGCCAAAATGACCCAAAATTGGGTTGTTTTTAACCCAGCACTCTTTAGAGTCTAACGCAACAGGAATCATCTACAAAGGGGCTGTGATTACAACATTTGCTCACTGCGATTGCAACACTTGCATGCTTTAGTTACGCAGAGTTTCTGGCCTTTATAGAGTTACAGTGTCTGGAGCAAAAGGTGCAGCATGGGATTCTTATCGCCGTGACAGCAGTTTGATTGACAGTGCAGTGCTCTCATGGGGGTACGCTCGTAGACAGCCCGTCAACGTCAGCACCTGACAGATCCTCCTTCCTAGCTCATTTAGGGCTTTGTTGATGTGGCTACAGCTCTTCAGAGTGATCACTTTGAGAACGGTTTCAAGCCTCTCTATTATCTCTATACCTACACCACCCTTCATACATTGACCTTCACCTAGTGGCATTAAGAATGTCCTTGTCTGTCTGTCTTTCTCTGCATCAGATGAAGTGGTGCAGAGATGCTCGCGTCTGATTGGGCTTATTGTGTCCGTATGGAAATGACAGTCTCTGCGGAGGCAGAAATAGGGCAAAAAAGAAGAGATAGCACGGGGAAGGTAGATCTTTTTTTCACTCGCACATTATAAATCCTTTCCTGTGGCTGCAGACGCCATCCAGAGTGCTGGAAAGAGATAAGACGGAAACACAGCTCTTTTGTCCTCTCCCTTTGTCCTCTCCCACTGAAGCTCCGGCTCTGTTGAGTCACCCTTACAGACTGCAGTAAATGAAAGTTATTTTAAGCACAGCCGCTCAGAGAGGGACTTTATCTAATGAGAAGGTGGCCACGGGCAGTGCGACGAGGAATGGAGTCATCCACTTTTAGGAGCAAGGCGCACTGCAGAAGCAGATGTGTCGCCAACATGTTTCTTCATCACAGTCGCTGTTCTGAACCACAGAGATTACAAGAAGATGCCTCGATGAAATGTGTGTGTGAGCGTGAAGAGGTTGTCATTTCTCAACAGGGTAATGTTGACAAAGAGAGGATGTGAGACAGGACAGGAAGTGAGAGAAAGAAAGTGGAAGAGATAATGAACTGCGTTTTGTAATGCGGCATATAGCGCAACAGATTTTTGAGATGAAATGGGATGAACATTGCTGGTCTATGACCAGGTGCACCGCTGACTAAATGAAAAGATAATACTTAATGTAACAAATTTTAGATTTATAGTAGAAGATAGTTTGGGAATCAAACAGCATTGGAGCTTATTGACTTCCATTTCACTATGTTTTCCTATGCCAATATATACTGTGAGGCGGTTAAAGTTTTTATCCGGTATAAGACATGCACATAAACTACAATGGAAACATTTACAGAATAAACCCCTCGATGTGCAACAATAAACTTGCGTGACTTTGCCTCAGCAGAGGCTGTGATTGGATAACTGGCCTAACCAGCGGACCAGTGATGGTTTGGTGGCTCTGAAACGCCTGAGTCAAAGTCTGTGATCAGAATGATTTGGTTTAATTCCTCCAGAAGCATCTCACACGATTGCGTTCCCACACACCAGCATCCCAACGCAAGAGAACATGACAGCGTTTATTGTGTTTCGCTTGACGCTCTGAGACAACACTCATTTTCATCTTCCATTTTTATATCTGATACTTTGCACCAATTTCCTAGGAAGTGACAATTTTGTTCTCTTGAACACATGGGATGGAAACGCTGCTTTATTCACAAATGTTTTATGCGATATTCCAATTTTGTACATAATTAGGGGTTCAAGTGTGTAGTGCTGAAACCCTATTATAATTGTTACATTTCCCAAGGATCAGCATTCTCCCTTAAAAGTGATCGGGCAGACCAAACCGTAAGTCGTAGAGACTTGAAACTTTGAGGGCTGGTAGTACTCACACCGTCTACAACGTCACCAAAGCTCGCCCCAATCGGCCTGCCGGGGGGCGCTACAGCGCTCAAAAGTATTAAATCACTCATAACTCCTAAACTGTTAGGCGTAGGTTCAAGTGTCTTATATCGTTGGAAATTTCGGGGTATTTTGGATTTTTTGAAAAACCTACTTTTGCGAACTAGTCCTAGGTTTTTGGCCCGATCGGAACCAAACCAGTGCAGCAAGATTCTCTGGAGTCTGTTTGTCAGTAAGTGTCAAAAAAAGTTGAAATTTCGATTCACGGTCTCTAAGGGCCGTCAAAACGTTTGAAGTGGGATGAGCCACTTTCACTAAAATGGCTATAACTCATGAACAGAATGAGATGTTTTCACCAAACTTGGTGCACATATGTAAGAGCTCATTCTGTGGTCGTGTGAAAAAGCACATGGTGACTGGACACTTGGTGGCGCTATAACATGGAAAAAAGATAAAAATGGCTATGACTATGCAACCCTAAGTCTGATTGACTTGAAAATTAGCATGCGGTGTCTTCGTCCAATGTGTCAAGACTGCCTTTGAGGGCGTTCACATATCTTCAAAAACGCGTCTGGCGGTGGCCAATGAATTTCGAGTGGCTGTCAGATAAGGTTAATGGAGGCCGATAGGAACGAAACTTGGGGGGGGGGGGCGCCTTCGCGTTTTTCACGTGCATAAAGGATTGTATACCATGCAATTTTTCGCACATGCCCACGACATTCATACCATATGGTAGAACTCCTCATTCTGAGCAACTTTGCCTCTAGGACCGCCACTGTCAATCAAACCGTTCGTTAAATACTGGAGATTATTTTCAAAAACCAACATTCGTTAAGTAGTCCTAGGTTTTTTGCTAAACCACTGCGGTACAGTTCTCTGGACTCTCTAGGTCAATAATTATCAAAAAAAAGTTGAACTTTGGCCTTTGGATAGCTATAACAGGGTAATTTAGAAAACAGGCGACCCAAATGCCTATTGTTCCTAAACGACAAATCAGAACTTTGCATCATTAGGTGAGCACATGCGACATATAATTCTAAACAAGCATGCAAACTTTTATGGAGATCGGACCATAGGTGGCGCTATAACTGTTAAAAAGCTTTAAAAAACATATATTTCATATGGTAAATTGCCTGTATTGGCTATAAATTGTCTTTGATCAAAGATGCTTGCTAAATAAAACATATCTTTTTACACAAGTGCTTAAAGGCCTTAAAGCGCTTGAACCCCGATAATTGCTGCTCGCAGCTATATTTTAAATTTGCAACTTTGGATAGAAACATAGTTGTCTCTAAATATCCTAAACATATAGTCAACATGAGGATGGCTACATCATGACCCCATTCACCCCTTTAACTTCGGTTGAAAATAATGAGGCAAGTTTAAGTGAACATGATTGGAGATTTGGACTCAGGTGGGGTGATCGTAATATTTTTGATTGAATGTCTTGCAGCAGAGAGAGCACAGTGACCATGAACTTCTTGTTGGCTCATTCAGCAAAACAACAGCCACTATAATCTATAATTAACAACGGATTTATATGCAAACATAAGGAAGAGACTTTTGGTATCTTTGGCAAATCTCTTTTGAGCAAGAGAAAAATCTGACAAGCAATCAACCGTTCAATCATATAGCTGTCTAGGAGAAACAACTGATATCCCATTCATGCAGAGATCTCATTTGTGAGTTTTCTTTCTTTCACCTCTTCTCTGGTGTGAGGTTGTTGAGTTGTGCACATCTGTGCATGGACGTGCCCTCGCAGGTGCGAGTGCTGATAGTTAAACCCTGACTTCGGGTTTGTGTGCTTAGGCAGTTGGCAGTGCTGGGACTGAAGATAGCAAGAAGAGGGGGTTGATGCACAGTATCAAGTTGTGAACATCTGTTCCTCGTAGAGACCGCAAAGCTGGTGCAGAGGAAATAGGAAGAATAACTGTTCTCTGCTTTTCTGTCTGCTCTTTCTCTTACTTGTTTTGTCTTCATCTTTCCTTCCCTTCCCCTCCTCCCCCATGCTGTGTGTTCATGTGAAGACTCCTTACTAGAAAGTACTGTAGTGGTACACTGGTGTCAGATGGTAGGGTACTTGCTTATATACCATTAATAATTATCATATTAATATACAGTGGTGGTCAGAATGATTGACTGGTAAATATGATCAAATATGGCTGTAAAAAATAAATCTGCATTGTTTATCCTTTTGATCTTTTATTCAAAAAAATCACAAAACCTTTCATTGAAGTAAAAGAATTGAAACTGGGGGTAAATCACATTATGAAATAAATGCTTTTCTCCAAAACACGTTGGCCACAATTATTGGCACCCCTAGAATTTATGAGTAAAATATCTCTGAAGTATATTCTCATTAATATTTACATTTTTTAGCACACCAGGGTGACTAGGAACATGCAATTGTCCAGCTATGATGTCTTGTTCCACAGGAGTATAAATATGAGGAAACACAAAGGCCAAATTCCCTTAATCATTCATCACAATGAGTAAAAGCACAGAATATAGTTCTGATGTGCAGCAAAAGATTGTTGAGCTTCACAAAATAGAAAGTGGCTGTAGGAAAACAGCTAAAGCATTGAAAATCCCCATTTCCACCATCAGGGCAATAATTAAGACGTTCCAATCAACTAAAGATGTTACGAATCTGATTATATATGATATAGTGTGTCTATATTGTCCTAATGCAGAGTTTGAGTGGACAAAGACTCTCCAAGGATCACAGATGGAGAATCGCAGAGATTAGTTGAGTCTTGGGGTTAGAAAGCCTAAAAAAACAAAAAAATCAAACAACCCCTACATCACCTCATGTTGTTTGGGAGGGGATCAAGAAAAATCCTTCTTGCTCATCCAGAAACAAACTCCAGTATATTCAGTTGTCAGACACGACTGGATCGTCAGACGGGACCTGGTTCTGTGGTCAGATGAAACTATAAAAAGAGCTTTTTGGAAGGAAACCCACCAGATGGTGCAAACAGGGATATAAAGTACCCCATGCCCACGGTTAAATATACCGCTGGATCTTTAATGTTGTGGGCCTATTTTTTTGCTGGAGGTCCTGGACATCTTGTTCAGATACATGGTATCATGGATTCTAGCAAATACCAACAGATAAAAAATCAAAACCTGACGGCCTCTGCTAGAAATCTTATAATGGGCCGTGGTTGGATCTTCCATCAGGACAACGATCCAAAACAAATATCAAAATCAACACACAAATGTGTCACTGAACACAAAATAAAGCTTCTGCCATGACCATCCCAGTCCCTGACCTGAACCCTATAGAGAATGAGTGATGACCTGAAGAGAAGAAGCACCAACATGGATCTGGGAATCTGAAGGATCTGGAGAGATTCTGTATGGAGGAATGGGCTCTGATCTCTGGTCAGATGATCTCCAAACTCATCAGGTGTTATAGAAGAAGACTCAGAGCTGTTATCTTGGCAAAAGGAGGTTGCAAAAAGTATTTAATAAAAGGGTGCCAATAATTGTGGCCAACGTGTTTTGGAGAAAAGCATTTATTTCATAATGTGATTTACCCCCCACTTTCAATTCTTTTACTTCAATGAAAGTTTAGATTTTTGTGATTTTTTTTAATAAAAGATCAAAAGGATAAACAATGCAGATTTATTTTTTACAGCCATATTTGATCATATTTACCAGGGGGGCCAATAATTCTGATCACTACTGTACCATGGTAATTAACTAAATGACATGTCAAAGAATATCATGATCTTTCCATGGTGCAAAAAACAAAAAACACAATATCATGGTATAGAGCTGCACGATTCTGGATAAATTGAGAATCACAATTTTTTTGTTTCAAATAGAGATCACGATTCTCCCACGATTCTGAACAGACAACTAGTCCTAAATAACACGTAAATGACAAAATATTAATTGCTGCTGTCTATTTAAAAATGTTTAATTAATTAGAATGAATATTTATAGAAAATGGGTTGAATGAATGATTCAATGACTCACTCATAAAGACGTCACTTGTTTCATTACTGGATGATTCAGTGTTTTTGAATGAATCTCTTGAGTGAATGATTCAATGACTCACTCATAAAGACTTGTTTCATTACTGGATGAATCAGCGTTTTTGAATGAATCTCTTGAATAAATGATTCAATGACTCACTCATAAATACTTCACTTGTTTCATTACTGCATGAATCAGCATTTTTGAATGAATCTCTTGAATGAATGATTCAGTGACTCACTCATAAAGACTTCACTTGTTTCATTACTGGATGAATCAGTGTTTTTGAACGAATCTCTTGAGTGAATGATTCAGTGACTCACTCATAAAGACTTCACTTGTTTCATTACTGGATGAATCAGCGTTTTTGAACGAATCTCTTGAATGAATGATTCAATGACTCACTCATAAAGACTTCACTTGTTTCATTACTGGATGAATCAGTGTTTTTGAACGAATCTCTTGAATGAATGATTCAATGACTCACTCATAAAGACTTCACTTGTTTCATTACTGGACGAATCAGCGTTTTTGAACGAATCTCTTGAATGAATGATTCAATGACTCATTCATAAAGACTTCACTTGTTTCATTACTGGATGAATCAGTGTTTTTGAACGAATCTCTTGAATGAATGATTCAATGACTCACTCATAAAGACTTCACTTGTTTCATTACTGGATGAATCAGTGTTTTCTAAACAAATCTCTTGAATGAATGATTCAATGACTCACTCATAAAGACATTACTTGTTTCATTACTGGATGAATCAGCGTTTTTGAATGAATCTCTTGAATGAATGATTCAATGACTCACTCATAAAGACTTCACTTGTTTCATTACTGGATGAATCAGCGTTTTTGAATGAATCTCTTGAATGAATGATTCAATGACTCACTCATAAAGACTTCACTTGTTTCAATACTGGATGAATCAGCGTTTTCTGAACAAATCTCTTGAATGAATGATTCAATGACTCACTCATAAAGACTTTACTTGTTTCATTACAGGATGAATCAGTATTTTTGAACAAATCTCTTGAATGAATGATTCAATGACTCACTCATAAGTACTTCACTTGTTTCATTACTTGCCGCCACCTAGTAGCTTAACAATGTAATCGATAATCGAAAACTCTGGTATGATTCTGTCAAAGGATTAATAGACACAGGCGAATCGTTGTCATTTAGGAATAAGATTGTGTGGGTGTTTGAATCAAGATCGCCATCTTTTAATTGTGCAGCTTTAGCATGGTACTGGTAGTAATCATGAGGTGAACCAATAAAACAATCCCACCGAGACTAGCTCTGTTTCAAAACCTACAAAAGCTTCTGTAGCCTACATGAAGTGCCTGACAGAAGGTTCAATATCATAGAGTGATCAATTAAAGCTCCAAGAGGTCCGGTCTCTATATTTCATTCCCAGCGGAGGTCCGGACAATGCTTTTTTGGAATAGTTCTATTTCCATCTGCTCAGCAGTAGTACTTTGTTAAAGAAATAAATCAAAATGGTCATCAAAGATGATGATACTGGGTCCCGAGAGCCAAAGCAGTGGCGTCTGAGAATTAATAAAAATGTATATTTCATCAGTTGAGCCCAATTGGATATGAATATATTAAAAGAGAAGATTAGATGTTTTATCAAGCTATTACTATTTTTACATTTAGAAACCCATGAAGGGGTGAGTTCAGGTTGATTGGGACACTTTTTGTCATTGAGATGACTGGGGGAAAATGTCCCAATCATCCTGAAATCACGGCAGAAGGACATGTGCCTGATAAAAGATACTGGCTGAATCCGAAATCGCCCCCTATACCCTCAAATAGGGCATTATTTGAGGGGACAGCCATTTGTAGAGGTGTCTGAAACCATAGTGGACGTTATCGAATGCACTCATTCAATATAAATGGTGCTACCATTGTCATTTTGTCTCACGGTCCGGTTGGAACCAAGCCAGGGTCCGGAACTGGACCACGGATCGGCCTATTCTCATGTGAAGCACATGGATGTCGCAACTCACAATTGATTTTAACATCAGTTTGATGTTATATTGGGTAAAATAGTTTGTTTTTAATTCAGCTGAAATGTTTTTATCAATACTTTTAAGTATTGAATGAAATACAATCAGCATTTTGCTGAACATGTCCACCATCTTGGATGAAACTTTTCACCAAGCAGAGCTCAGTGCCTTAATGTTGATTTGGTGCGGCTCCAAGAGCAAAGTCCTGCAGGAAACACCGGTATGTTCCCTTAAAGGGGGGGTCTAATGCTATTTCATGCATTCTGACTAATTTACACTGTTAAAGAGTTGATTCTCATGCTAAACATAGACAACATTTCAAAAAATTAGTTGGACATATGACGGAGTATTTCTGTGTCAAATACACTCCTTCAGGATTCGAACAAGTTTCAGAAAGTTTTTTCCGAGTATGGCCCTGTTTGACGTCATAAAGGACGGAATTCCTTGTATGGACACTTCTCCTGGATGATCACGCACACACACACACACCCCAACCAGAGCGAGAGCAAGAGCGCGTCCATAATCGAGCTTCGTTGGGGTTACGGGAGCCGTCGGCGGCGCTGGCGTTGTGTTTTTAGACCACAAGATCAACAATGTCACTAAAGAAGTGTGTTTCTGGTGTGAGGGAAAGATCACCTTGTTCAGCTTCCCAAATAACCCAGTGTTAAGGAAACAGTGGATGCAGTTTGTGTTTCAGGAGTTCTGCGAGTGTGTGTGTTTGTTCCCGGTCATGAGTGGAAACCACAGGCGGTGAGTGAAACTGCATCAAATGTGTGTGTTTTGTTGGCAATCGGCACGTAAGTGCATATAATGTGAACAACACCAACGTATAGTGAACGAGAGTTATCCAAGGATAATGCCATGATGTGTGTGTGTGTGTGTGTGTGTGTGTGTGTTTTTGTGATTTATGAGGACACAAATTTGTATAATGACACGGGTATTACACTGGTATTACGACGTAAACATGAAATATGAAGACATTTCATATGTCCTCATGTTTAAAATAGCTTTAAAAACATACTAAACAATGTTTTATTAAAAATATAAAAATGCAGAATGTTTCCTGTGTTGGGTAGGTTTAGGGGTAGTGTGTGTGTGTGTGTGTGTGTGATGGGTAGGTTTAGGGGTAGTGTAGGGGGATAGAATGTGCAGTTTGTACAGTATAAAAACCATTACGCCTATGAAATGTACTCACTTAGATAGCAAAACAAACCTGTGTGTGTGTGTGTGTGTGGGTGTGTGCGTGGTTGTGTGTGAGTGTGTGTGTGTGTGGTCGTGTCTCTTTAGCTCCGCCCACTGCACGCCTCCACGAGCTCGGCTGTTTTCTGAAAGAATCGGTACAGCGTATCTGTCTTTTATAAATATGATAAAACTAAAGACTCTTCTGAGATATGAAGGATCAACACTACTCTATAGATACTCAAGATTAACATGAGACTGGCAGAAACTGTGTGTGTTAATAATAATAATAATTATTATTATTATTAAATCTACCTGAACTTTATGAGTCACAAGTGATTTTGTAGTGGTTATTTTCAAGAAGGAGGTGGGAGAATTCCAAGTTCTGAGTTGTCATAAATGCAGCATATGATGCATTATAATGCTAGTTCTCTGTTTTAGCCATCCTGAATGCCTCCATCTTCTCCAGATCATCATGTTTTGTCGTGAGCCATATGCACCTAAGACAAGACCTCCATGAGCATCCGACCAGCGCCGCATTCCAGAATATCAGTGGAGTCGAACACATTATTGATTTAGCCTTTGTCATGGATGGAAAAGCATTCAGGACAGCATAATTCCTCTGTCCTCGTTTCCACTGCGAGCACGGACGGCCCTTAAACACATACAGCGCCGTCAGCTATGCTAAGATGCTAAAGCGCTGGCCAACGTATCATCCAAGCATACATATTCAAATAGCTGTGGATTAGTGCGGCTAAGCTCTCTGCTGCCAGTGATAGGAAAGAACCAGACTTTGTTTTGATAATTTCCCCCCTCTTTTTTTTTTTTGAAGAATTTCAGGGTTTCAATTCAGCTCCCCTATCTTTTTATATATGTGGTGGGTGGCTGTTTTTCATTGCATTGCAGACTGGTGTGTGTGTGTGATGATAAGGCACAGGGAGAGAAGCCAGCGCTCTGACATCTCTCCACTGCCGCGGTTATCGTTTGCCGCAGCTGTTGCCCAAGTCGCACCACATCTGCCGCCTCACAAGAAGCCTCGCCGCTATCGCACGACATGAAAAGCCCCTTCATTACGCAGCTGTTGACTACACCTCCCATCAGCCCCTTCTCACACGTGCACGCACACCTAGATAGGTAGCAGTGCGTGAGACAAAGCGCCGCTGTTTACAAGCTCCAGGTCCTTTCTTTGTAGCCGAGCAGCGGGCTGGCCTCAGGGACGTTTAGCCCGCTGCCTCAGCCATTTTATCACTGAATTACAGGGGATGTTTATGACTAAGCCTAATTATACTGGGCTTATCAGAGAAACGTGTGCAGAGCTCATTATTGCCAAAAGCCAAGGCCGCCGCAGGTAATGTGCAATGCTGTATATTACCTTTCAACGCAAGCTAAAACCATTTTCGCCCTAAGGCCATAAAGTGCAACTTAAAAGTTGGCTTAAAATTCTAGTATTGGTCTTAAGTGGCTTTAGCGTTCTCAGATATCTGTTCGCAGACGGTTACATGATTTGCTTTGCACCTACATGTGCTTTTATCTTGGCAGACTGCACAAAGAAGTCAAAACCCAGACAGCAACATCGTGTCGGCCTAGATCCGGCCCACATCTGGTACGCATTCGTTTCCACTGTCGGGCCAGTGCGAGCCAGGGCTTTCAGCGGGCCGGGCTGGGCTGATAGCCTCGGACCTGTAACACAGAGCCCAAAACCACACTGCGTCTCCACTAGGCTAGGTAAAAAATATTGATTTCTTGATTTTAATCAATTCTCATTTTTATGAACCGATATCGATTCTTAAACCGTGTCCTAACTACACGCGACGCTGTGACGCGATAAAAGGTATCTTTTCCATGTTAATTAGAGCTTTTGTCCTAACCAGTCGCGATGGCGACACAAAACATGGCAATGATAATCTCAGGTAGTGTTTATGTGCTTTATTTAATGTTAAAAGCGTGTAATGTGACTTTGAATATCATTTAGTGCTCCCAGCTTTGTAACGTAGTCGCATTAAAAGCAACAATGATAATTCACCTCAGATCTTGAAATTAAAAAAATGGAAACAAGAACTTTCAAACTGGGAACAAACACGTGTATTCTATGACAAAGATTGTTTTAGTAACTCAGTATGTATTTTAGTAATGTTTAAATGGTGTAATATTTGTGAATTTGGTTATGCACTTTTCCATTTTCTTGCGAGTGCCGTCAGGATTAATCTCTGGTGCTGAGAGCTCCGCCCACACGCTGTTCTGATTGGCTGTGGTTTTTGATTGATTTTGCATCTCGTAGTTGCGTCGTGTCTGGTGTGGACAGACAAATTGCTTATCGCTAGAATCTTATTGCATCGCGTCTAGTTTGGACACGGTGTTAAATCCCAAGAATCGATTAGTCATCCTGTTTTCAGTTGATGAATGAACAGAACACTGTAGAGCCCCTCCCTTCAAATAAATTGTGCTTTGTTACTATTGATATGAAACAAAGTCTCAAATTGCGTCCATTTTATTACGAAATTTAAAAAATAAATACCGTTTTGGCGCTGTTTAATGTGGCGTGACAGATCGCTGTAGCACCTCAGTTCAACAGAAGCAGCACGTGAACTGATCATCTCCGCTTTAATACCAGTTACAGTGCGAAATAAACATGAATGAACATCTGAAAGTGTGTTAAAAGATAGAGTAAAACTTAACGAAATCCGTATCATGTCTCATGTAATCGTGGAAAGACGTCAGTAAAACAGCTTGTGAACAATGTCACGTAATGTCACATTTACCTCAGAAAAACCATATCCAGTGTCCATAAACTCATTAGTCAGCTAGAAAAATGAACCCTAGAGATGAGCATTTTGATAAATATATGCACCACATTACATATTCATTATAATTTTTAATGTTCTTCAATATTAATGCGTGTTTGAATAAATCTGTCAAGTTTTTATGACTGCCACCATTTAAATGTTTATATTTGGAGTAGAAATATGATCATTGATTGTAAAATTAGTATTATAACTTTATTATTATAAAAAAAACACAGTGTAATTTATGCTTATATTTAAATCAGTTCATTTTAACCTTCAATATTACAGTAATGTAGTACCAACTGACTCCCATGTATAGTTTACAGCATGAGTTGAGAGATTTTTTTCTCCTTCAGAAAATTTGCCATGTACTGTATCTGATATATATCCACAATAATCGATATTGAATCGTATCGAAAGCTTGTGAATGGAAATCGAATCGAATTGTGAAATTTGTGTCAATACCCAGTTTCCACCGTTGCGCTAGAAGCTCCACTAAAACCCGCCCGTAACACGCCTCTCTGAACAACGCCACACAAACCATCATTTCACCAACAAATGGAAGTTTGATCAGAAAGCTAATCTAAACTAGCGAAACTAGCGAGATCGCAAAACCAACATAATAAAAGCGGCCGTTTGTTGGCATTTTTGTCGTTTATTTAAAGATTTAAAACCCATGTTTTACCACAGTTTTACAATACTACGTCATACATTGATCATAATGAATTAATTTGTGTCGAGAATGCACAGAAATAAAGTGGTATTTACTGTTATTTCACTATCGAAAGATGACATGCGTTATTCAGTCGCGTCCGTTTCTGTTTATTTGTAGTCACAGGACATGTTTACATCACATTTAGAAAGAATGATCATTTCTACACATTTTCCACCAAAAGTACGACCTGAGGAGCTTTAGCTTTTTTTTTAATACAGTTATATTTTCAGTCAGAGAAACAGAGGAAGCTCCCGAAAAACAGAGTTGCTTTATTCTATGACATGCGGAGCTAAATATGGATATCAGACAGTCCGGCATTAAGAGACGAGATGCACTGACAGATAAAATAAATACACGATTGTGATCGCCTATATGATTTGTCTGATTTCTTCAAGCAATAATATTTACCACGTTTACTATGATAATGGTTGGCACAAATAGTCTTTTGCATCACTATTTCTGCCTTATATAGTGATCAGAATCCACATCGGCTCACAAACAGAAGTTATTCAAACACTCGCTGCTGTCTGAAAGTGAGATTTGAAGCTGAAATGATTGTAAAAGTCTTTAATGCTGATGTTAGCTGGTATATGAAATCATCTCCAGACTCAGATAAACGCCGCCTTTGTTCGTAACCACTCCTCAGGCCCGATCGGGCCCGCTTTGGACCAAGGCATTCGGCGGGCCAAAAAACCCTGGCCGTTGGCCCCGAGGAAGCCCCGACGAGGCCCGATCAAGCCCAGAAAGTGACAGTGGAAACGCGACTGACCCTGGCACTAGCACGCCCGCTTTTGGCCCGACAGTGGAAACACGGCTATTGAATCCACATGTACCAGATGTGGCCCGGATCTGGGAAAGGGTACAAGGCTGTAGCCAGCTATGAGATCCTGACCTCGGCTGTGAAATAATTGCCTAATATAGTATTAACACTATTTTAGTGCTGCAGGGATACTGCACAACACCCAGATTGTCTCATCTGAGCCTCATTGGTCTGTCACCGCTCGTCAGTGTCAAAGTATGTGAGATGACCAATCAAATCAGAGTAGGCAGGCTTTATGTTCACAGAAGCTGCTGAGCGCAACACTTCAGTTAACGGTCATAAGTGCAAGATAAGATGTAGCTAAACTAAACATTTCATATTTGAGAGATGTTTTAAGATAGAAATGTTAAACGACCGACAAAAAAAAATAGGCCTATATAATTCACGTGATTCATGTAATAATTAGTAACTGTCAATGTGACGAGACAAGAAACATTAACGAAGCCGTTTTCATCATATTAGGCATAAGATTGATAATGAATATGTACATATTGTGGATGAATTTAATGAACTTATTTACCTAGCGTTCATAGCCTTCAGTAAATTAACTAGTCTAAGAAAATGATTAATAAAACATGGGCTAAATATCAGTTGATCCTAAGTTTACTTTCTTCACTGACACAGACGACAGTGAAAAGACTATCAGTCAAAGCTCAGCTCATTGAGGGGAAGAGACAGGGTAAGATAAGGAGACTGAGAGAAAAAAAGAGAGTGACGGAGATGAGAGAGGAGAGAGCAGGTATTGACAAATGTGACCCTGGACCACAAAACCAGTCATGCGTCTCACGGGTATATTTGTGGCAATAGCCAACAATACATTATATGGGTCAAAATTATCCATTTTTCTTTTATGCCAAAAATCATTAGGATATTAAGATCATGTTCCATGAAGATATTTTGTAAATTTCCTACCGTCAATATATAAAAAATGTATTATTATTAGTAATATGCATTGCTAAGGACTTCATTTGGACAACTTTAAAGGAGATTTTCTCAATATTTAGACTGTTTTGCACCCTCAGATTCCAGATTTTCCAACTTTTGTCCTATCCTAAGAAACCATACATCAATGGAGAGCTTATATATTCGTCTTTCAGATGATGTATAAATCTCAATTTCCAAAAGTTGACCCTTATGACTGGTTTTGTGGTCCAGGGTCACAAATAACCTACTGCCCTGACATGGTTTCAAAGCTATTTCTTATACATTTTTTGGCCTTCAAACGTCTTGAAATGCACAGAGAAATCAACATTTTCACTCGAACCCCCCTAACTAGCTCTAATTTGCGATCTCTATGATTATAAAACCCTACCTACGGCCCTGGAATATGTTTTGGATGTCGTATTCCGATGACTTCTCTACTAGAGTAGTTGGAAAGAATCAACCAGCATCACTAGAAAGGAGGAGCACTCTCATCAACTGTGTTTTGACTCACCTGTGGACGATCTGTTTGACATGTAAGCAGACAGGGCCAATCGATGAAGGGCTCGTTTATCCGGGGCGACACTATGGCTGGTCAGCGTGACTGTTGGCACTCTGGGCGCAGCGAGAGCGGTGGCAGAGGCTCTCCTGGTCCCGGACCTGTAAAGTCTCTTTGCATGGATCTCTCCAGCCATCTCATCCCAATGCATCGGCTCCACAGACTGACTCCTCAAGAGTTCCAGAGCCTCTGAGTTTTGCTTTGTGGGAAGAGCAAAGTTCCTCCTTAAAGAGTTGTGTTGTCCAGTTCAGCAACCCGCGCAAACCAATGAGAAGACCAGACGCGAGACAAAAACCCCAAAGCTTTCCTCCTTTCAAATGCTGACCACAAATGCTTTTCCTTTCCTCTCTTTAGCTTAGGTAGCAATGTCGGTGTCGTTCTTCAAAATTTATGGGCTTCTGGGCAAACAGTGATATTCTCTGTCACAGCAGGGGAACGTGTAGTGAGCGCATGTTCCTCCGCCTCTCTCTCTCTCTCTCTCTCTCTCTCTCTCTCTCTCTTTATCTCTTTCACTCTCTTTGTAACAGCTCAGAAGGAAAGGGTGGTATGGGTGGCAGAGAGGTCAGGCTGCCTGTGGGCTGAAACTGTACTGTAATTTGGCAATGCGTATACATATGCCTGACTAACTACAACTGAGATAGAACAACGTCTCCCTTTGAGGACAACCAAGAACTCTCACAATTGTAGTAATATTTCATAAAGTTGATTATTCTAAAATGTTCTCTTTTAGAGTTAGGATTAGTCTGTGATAATGTATGAACTAGATGAGTAACGTTTGATGACAAACTTTCATGTTGGCTTGAGAAAGCCAAGTTTAAAATAACTTTGAACAGCTTGAAGTTTAAAGGTTTTACTCTGAGAAAGTTAAAAGAAAGTTACTAGTATGTTGCTATCATGATTTACCACATTGGTAACATGTTTTAGCAATTTGCTAGCATGAATTAGCATGTTGCTAGCATGATTTTACACATTGTTGGCAAGCATGTTGCTTGCCTGTTTTAGCATTTTGTTAACATGTTTTAGCATGTAGCATGATTCAGCAGACTGTTGGCTGGAATTAACATTATAGCATTATTTAACATGTTGCTAACATGTTTTAGCATGTAACTAGCATGTTTTAGCACATTGCTAGCATGGTTTATCATTTTGCTAGCATGTCTTAGTATGTTGTTAGCATGAATTGGCGTGTTTCTAGCATGATTTAGCACACTGCTAACATGAATCACCATTTTAGCACACATTGCTTTTGCTTACATGTTTTAACATGTTGCTAACATGTTTTAGCATGAATTAGCATGTTTCTGGCATTAATTAGCACGTTGTTAGCATTATGTAGCATTTTCCAAGCATGTTAACATGTTTTAGCATGTTTGCAAGCATGATTTGACACATTGTTGGCATGAATTAGCATGTTGTTAGAATTATTTAATATTTTGCTAGCATGTTGCTAGAATATTTGAACATTTTGCTAGCATGGTTTAACATGTTGCTAGCATTTCTTAGCATGTTTATAGCATGATTTAGCACATTACTAACATGAATTACCATTTGGCTAAGATGAATTAGCAGGTTTTAGCACATTGCTAACATGAATTATCATGTTGCTTACATGTTTTAACATGTTGCTAGCGTGACTTACATGTTACATATTTTAGCATGTTGTTAACATGACTTAGCATGTTATTGGCATGAATTAGCATGTTTGCTAGCATTAACATGTTGCACGTTGCTAGCATGGTTTAACATTTTGCTAGCATGAATTACCATTTGGCTAATTAGGTTTTAGCACATTGCTAATATGAATTATCATGTTGCTTAGATGTTTTAACATGTTGCTAGCATGAATTTGCATTTTGCTAGCATTATATTGAACACTTTGCTAGCATGTTTTAACATGTTGTAGCATGTTGTAGCATGATTTAGCATGTTGCTAGCATGTTTTAGCACATTTCTAGCATGTTTTTTTGCTAACATGAATTATCATTTGGCTAACATGACTTTTAGGGGTTTTAGCACATTGATAACATTAATTATCATGTTGCTTACATGTTTTAACATGTTGCTAGCATGGTTTAACATGTTGATAGAATGTCTTAGCTTGTTTTTAGCATGAATTAACATGTTTTTAGCATGATTTAGCACATTGCTAACATTAATTATCATGTTGCTTACATGTTTTAACATAATGCTAGAATGGTTTAGCCTGTTGATAGAATGTCTTAACATGTTTTTAGCATTAATTAACATGTTTTAGCATGATTTAGCACATTGCTAGCATGAATTACCATTTGGCTAACATGAATTAACAGGTTGCTAGCATGTTTTAGCATGAAGTAGCATGTTGCTAGCATGAATTAGCATGTTTGTAGCCAACATAATTAAATAGCTTTTATATAAAGAACGAGGTTTATGTAAGTCGTCAGCTAGCGTGTCCCGTCCCCCATGTGAGCAGGTGGTTCCCCGGGCAAAAGTAAACAGTGCTGAGCGGCTGTGATAGCGCACATCCAGGCTTCCTCTGGCAGGAACCAGCTGTGTCTGTGGGCAGGTCGCTCTTCCCGCTCCTACCGGACAGTGCTGCCCATACTTCCTGTCTAACACACCAGTTCAGACAGGTTCAAGGGCGAGAATCTCTGTGAAACTCCCATCTGAAGGCATGTTTCTTCAATCTGAGGGTGTATTGCAACATTTTTTTCTTGCTCATTTCATCATAATGCATTTAATATTCAGAGTTGTGTCTGCAGACTCATATGCTTTACATATTTATGTTATGACATTGTTATGCAGTTGGCATCAGTTTAAAAACTCGATTTATACATTTTGAGGAGAAAATGTGAGACTAAGGTTTTGTCTATAGTTGCTTACTGTCCTACATCAAATGAGCACTTAGAAAAGTAAATAACCCACAGAACTTTAAAGGGATAGTTCACCCAAAAATGAAATGTACTCTGTTTGTAACTAAGCAGATCTTGCCCCCCATTGATTTCCATAGTATTTTTTCCCATGGGGGGCGAGATCTGCTTGGTTACAAACATTCTTCCAAATATTGTCTTTTGTGTACAGCAGAACAAAGAAATGTATACAGGTTTGGAACAACTTGAGGGAGAGTAAATGATGACAGAATTTTCATTTTTGGGTGAACTATCCCTTTAAGGCAGGGTTCCTCAAATCTTGCCCTGGAGGGCCAATGCGCTGCAGAGTTTAGCTCCAACCCTGATCAAACTCACCTACCTGTGATTTTCTAATGAACCTGAAGACGTTGATTAGCATGTTCAGGTGTGTTTGATTAGGGTTAGAGCTAAACTCTGCAGGAAAGTGGATCTCGTGGGCCAGATTTGAGGATCCCTGCTTTAAGGTGTCATACTGTAAAATCCAATTAGTTCGACTTACTTTAAAAAGCATGCAAACCGATTGCTTTAAAAAAAAAACAAGTAAAGCGAAATAGGAATAGTATGTTGTGCTGACAAATGCTAAGTTAGTATAGTTAACTTACACAAGAGTTCTAGTAACTAAAAAAGAACTGTAGAGAGTACTTGATAATTTACTTTAGATTTACTCTTGACTCAGTATAGTTAGTATAGTAACATTGTTGTTACCATTGTTGTGTTTCGCATGCTGAATGTTTTGTGACTCAAGCATGATCAACTGCAAGATACAGTATTGTCACAAATATAGAGGGAGTATATCAACCCAATTGAAAGTTTCACAAGGTGTTTATGACGTGAATTTTAGCAATAAAATTGTAAACGATCATTATACAACATTAAGGGAAGTATTACATAGGTTGCTTTTAAAAGGTGACCTAATTTCTGACTAAATCGTTAACTATAGTTAATTATTCAATCAGAAGCTACATATTTATTACTTCTCTTCCTTTGAAACCAAATAACTGTGATTTCTTGTTGCGTCGCTGCATCAATAGGAAGAGAATTACAATAATATGAATGTTACAAGTGCCCAACCAAAGGGAACACTGATCACCATAATGGTGAGTTCTTTTTTTTGCTTGACAAAATGGCACTCAAACCAATCAATTAATCTTAACTTGGGTTTTCTGAGTAAAACCCAAGTTAACAACAAGGTATAGTATGTGAATAGTACAGATTACTAGATTTTTACAATTAAGTTAAGACATTAAGTAAAGTTAACTAAAAAATGTTAGTTAGAATCACTATTGGATTTTACAGTTAAACAGTGAAGTTTAGTGCATAGATTTGTTTCAGATCTCTAATCCTAAACATGAGCAATAGTAATGGAGCATGCCTTAGCAAAACATTTCTTTAAGAAAGTGATTATGAAGAAAGAGAAAATAAGAGATTAACACGTTCTTCTAAAGGCTGGAGTAGCCCTACGGCCCGCTGCAGTAATGCTGGTACTGAGAAATTAGCTTGTGTACAGCTGTGACCCACTGGCCTCCACACACACACACACACACACACACTGAGGACAGAAGTGAAAGGGGATGTGCACACAGATGCACCGGCTGTCACTGCCAAACTCACACAGATGGTGGCCAGCAGAGTGGATATGAGACTAGTATGTGTGTGCGGGAGTTTGGCCATGTGTTACAGGTGGAAGTTTTGTAACAGAGGCGTAACTATATCATATTTTTTTTGTCCCCCATAACCACAAAATATTTTAGGGACTTTCCTCATGTGTACACAGTGGAAAATGTTATGCTCAGAGGTGGTTCTTTCTGTATCAACTCTGCTAAATTTAGTCTTGGAGAAATAAAAATACACTCAACTGAGACATTTTTTTGTATTTTAAAACTGCTAATAGTATGGTATAGCTCTATGGTATTGCTCATATAATTTGGTTTGAAATGTTTGAATTTATGTTGCATCAGTCTGCAGATAATTGTAGTTGATATGAATGGTACAGAAATAACACAAGACAGCTTAACTTGCTAATGAAAAACATACAGTAGACTCACAATTAGACACAATCTGACCAAGAAATGAAGATACAGAAGGCATTATGAGCACTGACAGGTGAAGTGAATAACACTGATTATCTCTTCATCACGGCACCTGTTAGTGGGTGGGATATATTAGGCAGCAAGTGAACATTTTGTCCTCAAAGTTGATGTGTTAGAAGCAGGAAAAATGGGCAAGCGTGAGGATTTGAGCGAGTTTGACAAGGGCCAAATTGTGATGGCTAGACGACTGGGTCAGAGCATCTCCAAAACTGCAGCTCTTGTGGGGTGTTCCCGGTCTGCAGTGGTCAGTATCTATCAAAAGTGCTCCAAGGAAGGAACAGTGGTGAACCGGCGACAGGGTCATGGCGGCCAAGGCTCATTGATGCACGTGGGGAGCGAAGGCTGGCCCGTGTGGTCCGATCAAACAGACGAGCTGCTGTAGCTCACATTGCTCAAGAAGTTAATGCTGGTTCTGATAGAAAGGTGTCAGAATACACAGTGCATTGCAGTTTGTTGCGTATGGGGCTGCATAGCCGCAGACCAGTCAGGGTGCCCATGCTGACCCCTGTCCACCACCGAAAGCACCAACAGTGGGCACGTGAGCATCAGAACTGGACCACGGAGCAATGGAAGAAGGTGGCCTGGTCTGATGAATCACGTTTTCTTTTACATCACGTGGATGGCCAGGTGTGTGTGCGTGGCTTACCTGGGGAACACATGGCACCAGGATGCACTATGGGAAGAAGGCAAGCCGGCGGAGGCAGTGTGATAATTTGGGCAATGTTCTGCTGGGAAACCTTGGGTCCTGCCATCCATGTGGATGTTACTTTGACACGTACCACCTACCTAAGCATTGTTGC
Source organism: Coreius guichenoti (assembly GCA_039654105.1). Lineage (NCBI taxonomy): Eukaryota > Metazoa > Chordata > Actinopteri > Cypriniformes > Gobionidae > Coreius > Coreius guichenoti. The sequence continues at coordinate 1,969,465 of CM077168.1, forward strand.
AGACCATGTACACCCTTTCAATGAAACGGTATTCCCTGGTGGCTGTGGCTCTTTCAGCAGGATAATGCGCCTGACACAAAGCAAAAATGGTTCAGGAATGGTTTGAGGAGCACAACAACGACTTTGAGGTGTTGACTTGGCCTCCAAATTCCCCAGATCTCAATCCAATTGAGCATCTGTTGGATGTGCTGAACAAACAAGTCCGATCCATGGAGGACCCACATCGCAACTTACAGGACTTAAAGGATCTGCTGCTAACATCTTGGTGCCAGATACCACAGCACACCTTCAGGGGTCTAGTGGAGTCCATGCCTCGACGGGTCAGGGCTGTTTTAGCAGCAAAATGGGGACTAACACAATATTAGGTCATAATGTTATGCCTGATCAGTGTATATACATGGGAAGATGAGGAACTGAACTAGAAACAGGTGATACACATATGTTGACATGCACAGGTAATTATCCACAGGAAATGCAAATACAGGCAAAAAGGAACAAAATAGAAACTAAGAGTCCGGGATATTATCAAAAGTCCTTGGCATCAAATAAAGCCCTGATAATACTTCACTATATAGAGATAGGTGAGTTTTGATTGTAGACAAATCTGAGGGCAGTGCGAGACGTTTTAGAGATCTCTTGAAAGTCTATGGGCCAGGGCAAATTAGCGTAGAGCGCAATCCCAAAAAAGTGCAGATGGGAGTGGAAAGTTCTGCGCGTGATCTACTGACGACGGTCAAATGAAAGAACACAGACGCAGCCGGATCATTTCCATAATGACCAACACAATCTACCAAGAGCAGCGCAAATTAGCGTCTAGTTTAAGACGTCCTTTTTTGGGCGGTAAATAATGGCTCAAACAACAGTAAATTGACGAGTACAAACCTTAGTAATCACCTTTAAATACTCTCCTCCCATAAATTCAGCCGCAAACATAACTGTGTCCAGCTCTAATTTTTCACTGCTTGTCTTTAGTAAATCCTGACAGTCATTTTTTTAACCGCAAAAGAGGGTTTGCTCTGGCGCAACTCAACATTTTTTTAAGCCTTTTTTATGCATTTCAATTAATAGTAAAATTCCATCTAATTGAATTTAATAATCCTTACCCAGAAAGCAATATGGTGTCGGCCCAGATCCGGGCCACATCTGGTGCATGTGGAATGTACATTTCCTGAAGAAAATGTGAGTGGTGCTTGCAGTGGCAAAACTCGGCACTGGGCAGATGCTACAGTGATGCATGTGACTGCAAGAGAGCCAACCAACATGTCTGTACGATGTTGTGGAGCTGAAATTCATGTGAAGCTTTTTTATGTTGTAATGTGGTTGCTAGGGTGTTCTAAATGGTTGCTATGGGTGTGGTTACACAGTTGCCATTGTGCTACTTACAGACTGGTTTGTCACCCGAAACAAAAGAGCCCACCCCAATGTCTGTACGATGTTCTGGTGCTGAGATATGGCTTAATCATGTGTTTGTACAGTTGCTAGGGTACTCTAAATGGTTGCTAGGGTGTGCTTTTACAATTTATGGGGTGATATTTAAAGACTATTTGCCAGTCTGAATCAAAAAAGCCCAATTCTGCATTTCTACAATATTCTGGTGCTGAGATATTGCTTGTAAACGTTGTTTTACGTTGTTTCATATTATGAATTAAGAATTTTAAATGAGTAAACGTTTTCATTTTCATCAAATATTTTCATTTTTTTATTTTTTATTTATTACGAATCACATAAACTAAACGGTCCATTCCCTTGTTGCATTAAGTTTTATTAAGCTCATTTTTTTTACTCATTTTTTTTTTTATTTAAAATTCTTAATTCATAGTATGAATAATATGTAAGGATTATTCAATGCAATTTGATGGAATTTTACTATCAATTGAAAAAAAGGCTTACTTTTTTTCAAAGAGCAGTACATCTGGCCCTATGGCTTTTTTTCTGGGGAAAATCAGTGATTTTCTCTCTATTTAATCTCACTGGCATCTAGAGGAAACAATAATCTGAGATCTCATCTGTGATTTTTCTTTTTTATGGGTATAAAGGCTATAGTTTTACAATGACACTTGAACCATTATGACTTATTAAATATAAGAGTCGTTTATAATTATCACAATAATAGTTGATTGCTCTGCTGGAACCTGTGTGTTTGCACCTTTGTACGTTTATCTCATCTTGCACTCTTTAACCATGCTAACACACGTTACAGTCGTCTGTACCTATTTAACAAACGTTCTCAGAGACAGGAGTATAAAACATGGTATGATCTACTCATGCAAATTACTTTGTTCCATCACACGTCATCTTCCAAACATCGGACAAGATAATACTACATTACTGGAAGTCAGAGACATCAAGTGGGAATATCCAGCAATAACTGTGCGTATACAGGTGTGTTTATAAGTGTGAGTGTATCTCTCAGTCCTCCAATGTTGCCACGTATTAAATGTGTTTTTGGAGAAAGGCAGATAATGATTTCTCTATAATATCTGTGGCCCTGTCTTCCTCTGCACTGGTGTGATGGCGGATGTGGCGTGACCCAGACCTGGTGATAAGGTCAGGACAGAGAGGAACGTTATGCAAGCGGCTAGCTAGCATGCCCTTATCTCGGCTAGCGGCTGCTGCTTCCAGCCCGAGACTAGACTAGCCATGTCAGAGAGATCCGCCTATCAGCTGCACACAGGCTCTCCTCAGCAAATAGATACAGCGAGAGCACAGGGGAGAGCTTAATTAGGATTTTAACCAAGCAGCTGAGCTCAATGACAAAATAACACGGTTTTCCATAAGCACACATGTTGAGCTAGCGGGAAGTGAGCATATTTTAAAAGAAGAAGGCTAGAAAGTCAAGGTAAATCCAGCTTCTGATGGTACAGTAGCTGGTTTTACATGGTCATTCACTGGTCCTGTCTAGACCCGCAATAAATCAGTTACCATGTTGAAACCCATCAGCGTAATCATTCTGTTCAAGGACTGATGGGTAGTTTTCTTGGGAACACTGACTGTCTGTCACTTTAGTTGTCTCAGCCTTTGATGTTACGGTACACAGAGCTTTCTCAAAACGGCAAGCTCCAACCTGATTGGCTGGCTTCAACCAATTTCTGCCAACACAGGTTTTATCAGTCCACTGCGAAACAAAGTCTAACAAATTTTCAAAGCTGGAAACAAATACCAATTGACCTGACGCAAAGACCCGCCCCACTTAGTTACTGTTGCTACGTCCGACAAGCCATGCTTTATCACACACCCGGCGCAATGTGACGCATTGCGTCATTTTCAGCGTCCAGCTCCACGTAGTTTAAATATCAAATGCACTGCCTCATCTGTTCACCCATGGGCGTCTAGTCTGTAAACCAGGTGTGTTCAGGAGCATTGTTGGCGTGTTGCTATTTTGAGGAACTGAAAACGACTGCGCCATTGACCAACACACACCTGCTCTAAAGTCAATAGCGCAGTGTTTTTTGTATTATTTAAAGGGTGTGTTAGTAATATGAGCCTATAGGTGGTGCACAACGGTGTACACTCTGCTTATTACACACACAGGGATGTGCAGCAGCACACACACATTTTTAAATATTCAAAATAAAAGGATTCCTCTCTGGAGAAGCGTTCAGTCTTTCCGCTCGCATGTAAAAAGTGAATCCGCCATGGTGCGAGCGCAACTGGCTTTTAAAGGGAATGGGAGATGAGACTCTGATTGGTTTATTGCACGTTACGCCCAAAACACACCCATGAGTCATTAAGAGACTAGGCACAACCCTTTTGGACCATGCGCCTGATGCGTCGACCATTTTTCCCGTCGTTAAACTAGCAAAAGTGGATTTGGACACGCCCTAAGAGCTCCTGCGCCGTGTGCTCAGATCGTGAAAACAGGGCCCATCATGTTCTCATGCACTGAAAAATACATAGCGTGGCAAAGACGACACTGACAACGCGCTGACACACAAGACAGAGCAGGTTACTTTTGGTATGAATTTTATAATTTTTTAAGAAATTCAAACAATAAATACTGTTTTGTGTCTCTTTAATGTGTCTGTTCAAGCGCTTTAGTTCAAGTGAGACATGAACCGATCATCTCTTTACTACTAGTTATAGCATCAAATAAACATGAATGAACATCAGAAGGTATGTTGTTTCAACCGCAGAAAGACGTCAATACACCATTTTTCAAGTTCAAGTCCACCGTCGTTAATCTACTAACTCTCCTGTCTGGTTTGTTTGTCGGACAAAATGGCGGATTCTGCGTTATGATTGGTCATATCGCCTGTCAATCAAACTCCTGGCGAAGGGTGAATTACCACTTTACAAGAAAGAACTAGTCATTGAATTTGGAAAATTTGCAAAGTTAATAACATTGAATCTTTAGCCCTATGTAAGGTATTTAAACATTTACAGGTGCTAGGCGGAAAAAAAGAATATGATTAGATGATCTGGTTGTATACATACATAATGGTGTAGCAACTCTTGATGATATTTGGCTAACAAACCTTTATAAATAACTAAAAGTAAAGTTCGTTGGGACAAACTCTGATGTTGGCTTGACAAAGTTTTATAAACTTTAAATTTAGTGAAGTGGAAAGAAAGACATTGCTAGCATGAATTAGCATGTTTTGCTAGCATGCTTTAACAGGTTTCTAGCATGAATTAGCATGTTGCTAACATGTTCTAACCAAGCGTGCTGCACAAGTCCTGAAAAGTGAATGTTTTGATCGCCCCCAGGTGGCTGGTCCCAGTATAGCTCATAAACCCAGCCCTCTCCATGTAATCGAATGGGACGCGAGACAAACTAAACGATCAAATTACACTTCAAATAATTTTTTTTCCAAAGATGGTTTCTATCATTTTAGGCAGTTTTTATCACGCTGATGTAAGTTCAAGTGTTCGTTTTATTAAATAAGTTTGGTTTTAGTCAGTTATTTGATGCTATAAAAACGGGGGTGTGACGTTATGATTGACAGCTGTGATTGACAGCTTCTCTGAGCCAAGTAGTCACTGAGGCACCAACTGATTTGTTTTTCGGGATTTTCAGGAGGAGATTGGAGCTTTAACTTTAATTTCTACATTTCCACATTTCACACCAGATTGTTCTGCAGTAATCTGTACTAACTGATTCTGCAGGAGTGTGGGCGGGGCCTTGATACCGTGGCTCCACTTCACGCCCACTATTGCGCAGACTTCAGCGTCATACTACTGGGACATTGGCGGTTTCAAAGGTGCATCGTCCATCTTTTTTTACAGTCTTTGGTTCTAACATGTTGCTAACACGAATTAACATTGCTAGCATGAATTATCATGTTGCTAGCATGATTTAGAACATTTAACATGAATTAACTAGCATGGTTTAATGATTAGCATGTTGATAGCATGGTTTACCATGTTACTAACATGTTTAGTATGTTGTTAACATTATTTAACAATGTTTCTAGCATGTTTTAGTATTTTGCTAGCATGAATTAGCATGTTTGCTAGCATGATTTAACATTTTGTTAACATTATTTAGCACATAGCTTGTTGCTAGCATGTTTCTAACATGTTTACCACATTGCTAGCATGCTGTTAGTATGATTAGCATGTTTTAGCATGTTGTTAACATGAATTAGCATGTTGCTATCATGATTTGGCACATTGCTCATGTTTCTAACGTGATTTAGCACCATGCTGGCATGCTGTTACCATGATGTAACATGTTTCTAGCATGTTTAGCATGTTGTTAGCATCAATTAACATGTTGCTAGCATGATTTAGGAATGTTGTTAACATTATTTAACACATTTCTAGCATATTTTAACATGAATTAGCACATTGCTTGCATGTTTCTAGCATGATTTAGCACACTGCTAGCATGACTTAGCATGTCGTTAACATGATTAGCATGTTGTCCTGGGATAGTCATTAAGCTTTGCTATTGATAGACGGCTTAAATACTCTATAAGTCTTACTGTTCAAAAGGGTGAACCTTTGACCCCCCGATTGAAAGTCTGAGACTTTTCGTAGCTTTGATTGTACGTTTTTAATGAAAACCATAAGTCGGATTAGTTAGAAAAGATACAGCACACCGAGTCAGAACAGTCTGAAGGTCTGACCCGAGTTTGGTGGTTGTAGCTTTAAAGCTCTAGGAGGAGAGACTGTTTAAAATTTTTCCATCAATAATAATAATAAGATTAAAGCTACACTACGTAATTTTTCGCCGCTAGGGGTCGCTAACCTCTTCAAAACAATAACAAAGGTATAAATTGATGACGCAGTGAATGAGTGTGGAATCATGGAACTTGTCGTCATACCGGTGGATCTAATGACAGGCGACTCCCTCACACGTCCCGGGTTCCTTAGTTAAAATCGCAATTTTCTCACCATTTACAAATAGTTGGAAACATTTGGGATATTGTAAGTACTCAACTGGACAAAATATATAACACTGGCCCAGTGGGTTTTGGATATTTTACTGCAAAAATCTTATATATTGCACCTTTAAATAGTAGATCAGTAAGTTGGCATGACAAACTCAAACTAATTTTGTCTCTTTAGATGCCGGTCAGATGTCTATTCCTGTCTAAATGAGTAGGTCTTGCTGAGAATAAGCTACGATGTGGACCAGACTTGATGCCGAAACTGAGCCGCTCGTCACTCAAGGTGTGCAGTACAATTACAGAAACAGATAAATAGAGAGAGATAGAGGTCAAGGTAACTGCCATGTTGGCCTGATAAAAGGGTTCCTCTCTGAGTGCGAGTGCATCTCTTTAGGTATACAGCCATTCTTATGGAGTGTCCATTATAGAATACCAACACTCTTGGCCTTGGCAGGCTCTCGACTGGAAAGTAGCTTTTATGAATGACTCCTTAACAACCACTGAAAAAAAGCAGCTGAAATTTCTCTTTCTCTCTGGTATTTTTGTGTGCACCTGCTTGGCACAGACAAGCCCAGGGAAGCTGGGGATCTTAACCGAACTCTAGAAGTTAAACCGTCCCCATCTGTCAGCACCTCACACAGATGCATAGCCTCTCCGTCTCTGTCGCTCTCGTGCTTTTTCTCCGGCGGCTTGGCGCAAATTCAAGTCTGTCGAAGCACACCTGCTAAATTGAGTGCGTCGTCTGACATACACAAACTCCCAAACAGCCATTCACATAACACACACTTCCACTCAGTGCTGATAATATTCTTGGATGATGTCCATACGCTGTTCAGCGAGTGCGTAGCAAAACATCTATCATCTCATCTGCCGATATTCAAGCAGATGTCGAGATGTGTGCATTCCCTCACAGTTAACAGGTGTCATTCATATTTCCATATAGTTTTTCATTACAAATTCTGCTGGTGTCCTCTCCTAAGAGCGGTTCCATTTAGACCAGGTGCAGGTGAGAAAACTCCTTTAGCGGCACAAAATGACCATGACAAATTGTGAGAGTTGGGAAATTTGGAACAGGTGCATGATGTGGTTGCTTTCTGTTCTTCCCTTCTCTCACCCCCTAGTTTCTGGGAGCGTGCACAGCCGCTGCGCTGCTCTAGATAGACGCCACCCTGGGTAGAGGACAGATGGAAACGATGTGTCCCCGCTGAGAGGTTTCTCGCAGCTGTGTGCCATCTATAGTGCCATGGAATGATGACAGCCCACCAAGAGAGAAAAAGGGACTTAACTTTAGTAGGCGCCACTTTTACAAACGGATTAACCCTTATAATGTTGTACGTCAGTATGAGCTCAAAGTTTGGACACACTTGACTGTATTCGTTTTTCTCATGATCTTAATTCGTTTTTTTCATGGCCCCCACAATATGTTGAATATATGAACATGCAATATATCAGAAGAAAGAACAGACCCTCTGCTTTTAAACAAAAAACCCTGTTTTATTCTAGCTTCATGCATTATTATTTTTTTATCAACACATATTTGATTTGAGTAATTTTCAGGTCTGGAAAAGTATGGAATAAAGAAAGCAGAGTATGGAAAAATATTTGCATTTCTAGACTATTTGCCCCTATTTAGTGTTCTATAATAGAAAATTAAGAGTTGAATGAAAATAAAAGTGTGTTTTCATGGCAGCTGTTTAGTGATTCTTTAGTGATTGTCAAACACGACTGAATTAATTCAAGGAGCACTTTTTCATTATGCAGAAATGCATGTTATAAGCTAGTGGTTTTCTTCTCACGATAGTCTCACAAGCCTCTAAAAGGACCTTTGCAAAAATAAGAAATATGCAGACTTTCGTGTGCACATGAGAAACCATTAAACAGCATATTGGACAATGCACACTGAGCCACCTATTGTGCCATCAGCCCATTTTGCGGTGTGGTTTCTTGGCCGTCAAAGAGAAATGCGTTAAAGCAAACCTAAGGGAAACCTAAGGCAAACCTATGACGTACTGCCCTAACGAAATCCACATTTTTACCACTTATTTTTACAGTACCAGTCTTTTTGATAGAACTTGAACGTGGCAAATAGGACAATGCACACAGCCGTATTGCTCCATCAGCCCTTTTTGTGTCATCGTTTATCTGCCACCTCAGAAGATGCATTAAATTGGACATAAGGTCTTGATATTAGAGGTACTACCCTAACGAAAGCCAAATTTTGAACACTTTTTCACAGTACCAGTATTCTTTGTAGACCCTTGAACTTGGCAAATAGGACAATGCACACAGCCGTATTGCTCCATCAGCCCTTTTCGTGTCATGGTTTCTCCGCCGCCACAGAGGATGCTTTAAAGTGGACATGAGTCCTTGATATTAGAGGTACTACCCTAACGAAAGCCAAATTTTGAACACTTTTTCACAGTACCAGTATTTTTTATAGACCCTTGAACTTGGTAAATAGGACAATGCACACAGCAGTATTGTGCCATCAGCCCTTTTTGTGTCATGGTTTCTCCGTCGCCACAGAAGGTGCATTAAATTGGACATTAGGCCTTGATATTAGAGGTACTACCCTAACGAAAGCCAAATTTTGAACACTTTTTCACAGTACCAGTCTTTTTTATAGACCCTTGAACTTGGCAAATAGGACAATGCACACAGCCGTATTGTGCCATCAGCCCAATTTGTCATTGTTTATCTGCCGCCACAGAAGATGCATTAAATTGGACATTAGGCCTTGATATTAGAGGTACTACCCTAACAAAAGCCAAATTTTGAACACTTTTTTTTTATAGTACCAGTCTTTTTTATAGACCCTTGAACTTGGCAAATAGGACAATGCTCACAACCATATTGTGCCATCAGCCCATTTCGTGTCATGGTTTCTCCGCCGTCACAGAGGATGCGTTAAATTGGACACGAGTCCTTGATATTAGAGGTACTACCCTAACGAAAGCCAAATTTTGAACACTTTTTCACAGTACCAGTATTTTTTATAGACCCTTGAACTTGGCAAATAGGACAATGCACACAGCCGCATTGTGCCACCAGCCCTTTTCGTGTCATGGTTTCTCCGCTGCCACAGAGGATGCGTTAAATTGGACATTAGGCCTTGATATTAGAGGTACTACCCTAACAAAAGGCAAATTTTGAACACTTTTTCAAAGTACCAGTATTTTTTATAGACCCTTGAACTTGGCAAATAGGACAATGCACACAGCCGTATTGTGCCATCAGCCCCTTTTTCTCCGTCGACACAGAAGATTAGTTAAATTGGACATTAGGCCTTGATATTAGAGGTACTACCCTAACGAAAGCCAAATTTTGAACACTTTTTCACAGTACCAGTATTTTTTATAAATCCTTGAACTTGGCAAATAGGACAATGCACACAGCCGTATTGTGCCATCAGCCCATTTCTTGTTGTGGTTTCTCCGACATTAGGCCTTGATATTAGAGGTACTACCCTAACGAAAGCCAAGTTTTGAGCAAATAGATCTCTATTAATTCATGTGCATCCATGCTTTCGTTTTCTTCATAGGCTCTTATTCACCTGTATGTCCTTGAAGTATTCGATGCAGACAGCATTTTAATCTTTGGCTTGCATAAATTACATACTTTACTTTCTGTAAAAGATCGCTCTGGCTGGTAAACACCTCTGAACTCCCATTGGTCCATGGTGATGATGTAATAGGTGGGTGTGGCTCTGAGGCTCCGCCTTCTTTGAGGTGTAAATAATTTCTTCTGTTCAGTCCGTCGAGGTCAGACGAGAGTAAAAACATGAGCACACTGGAGAGATGCTTTATAGTAGAAACCGAAGTTGTAATTCTAATTGAAAGAGACTCTGACACTGTTTTTTTCAGGCTGCAAAAGCAAAAGCTTAATACATTCAGGGCTTGACATTAACCTTTTTGCTCACCAGCCACTGTGGCTAGTGGTTTCCCAGTTACTAGCCACTCAGCATTTTCACTGGCTACAATTTTGACATTGATACCATGGGGGAAAAACTGCCATATAGATATTTTTAATATCATCTCATAATTTGGCAGCAGGGATATTAGGCTGCTGTCACTTTAAGAGCTGACGCACGGATCCATTACACTGTTACACATGCGTTTTCTTTCTCAACTGTTTACCTTCACTTAAAACAGACCTGACTGTGTTTACGTGAATACTCGCCAAGACTGGCATTTTGACATTATTTTGTGTGTATTTGACTGGTTAAGCGCAATAAGAAGCAAAAAAAGTATTTTAAAAAGGTCATATAACATTTCATTTAGTTAATATGTTGGGTCACTACATAATTCAGATACCATCTGTGTTATTTCTACATGTACAACATTTTTATCAGCACAACAATTTCTCCTTGATTAGTCCCTGGGACGTTAATGGTTAGTATGGGGACTTGTTACACTGCAAAACCCAACAGGTTAAGGAAACTCAAAATGTTTGAGCATTAAATGGAATAAGTTCACAGTGCTCACACTTAAATGGTTTGAGTTCACAAAAAGAGAATATTTCTTAATGTTCAATTAAACTATAAATACAGTCAAATACTTTGTATAGATGAAACATAACTAAATGGCAAATTAGAAAATAGCTGTTATATGAACAACTGTAACTGTACTGAATTGTACAATATTGTATATTAATGCACAAACATTTATTTCTTCAACAAGCTGAATTTTAAAGCAGTAATTGCTAGATGTTTAAATATCCTCATATGCACATGATTAATTAATTGTTGGTTCTTTTGAGCTCAGCAGAATGATGTGCATGGAGTGGGTGCATCTATATTTTTTTATTGTTGCCTCATTAAAAGGTTTTCAGGTCAGGGAGTCTCTTCTGGTTCGATCTCCTTTGCCTAAACCGGTTCCTTCCGGCCCATGGGTAAAATAAAATCAATTACATTCCTCAATTAGCTTGACTTTGCATCCAGTCTCATAACTACAATCAATACTGAAATAGAAAATGAAGGCATTTTATGAAAATTGATTTGTGAGTGGGCTTTCAATATTACATTGTAGAAACGTGAGTAGGTGTTTGCATAGAATAAAATAGATACGCTCAACACAGATTAAATGAGGCCATCTTCTAACAAAGCCCTGAGAGGAAAGAGTACAGGAGCAGAAACTAACCTTTATGTCATTACAAAAATTAATTTATGACTGAATTAATGAATTATTCTTGTCATGCTGCCTGCTGGTGGCAATAAATTCTGCAAGGGTTGTCTAAATGACTAGGAACAGATAAAGCACACGGCACATGCCCAGCGGCACCAGCTTTGAAAGCCGTGTAAATGTTTTAAATTATACCTAAAATACTTCGACATCCTTAAAACCAGACAAAGTTAACTGATAAGCCAAAATGATGGAAAATATGATAATTCAGTACTTTGTTTCTGCATATAAATTTAGATGCTATTTAATAAGACCAAGTCACATCAAAGTCTTATGAATTATTGTTTGCATTGCTTTAAATGTAGTCAACAAATACTGGATGTGTTTTGATGCCTCCTTCTAGAACTTTATCTGCTGGTGTGACTTTATGGAAAAATAGTGTGTGTTTCTCTTCTTATTATTGGTATATTAGGTTTGTTTTAGGTTATTGCTGCTTATGATTGTTGCTGCTGCTGCTGATTATTGCTGCTGCTGTTATTGCTGCTGATGATGATTATTGCTGCTGCTGCTGATGATGATGATTATTGCTGCTGCTGATGATGATGATGATTATTGCTGCTGCTGATGATGATGATGATTATTGCTGCTGCTGCTGTTATTGCTGCTGCTGATTATTGCTGCTGATGATGATTATTGCTGGTGCTGCTGATGATTATTGCTGCTGCTGATTATTGCTGCTGATGATTTTTGCTGCTGCTGCTGATGATTATTGCTGCTGATGATGATTAGTGCTGCTGATGCTGCTGATTATTGCTGCTGCTGCTGATTATTGCTGCTGCTGTTATTGCTGCTGCTGATTTACATTTACATTTATTTACATTTATGCATTTGGCAGACGCTTTTATCCAAAGCGACTTACAGTGCACTTATTACAGGGACAGTCCCCCTGGAGCAACATAAGCGATATTGCTGATGCTGCTGATTATTGCTGCTGATGATGATTATTGCTGCTACTGCTGCTGATTATTGCTGATGCTGCTGCTGATTATTGCTGCTGCTGATGATTTGCTGCTGATGATGATTATTGCTGCTGCTGATGATTTGCTGCTGATGATGATTATTGATGCTACTGATTATTTCTGCTGCTGATGATTATTGCTAATGCTGCTGATGATTATTGCTGATGCTGCTGATTATTGCTGCTGATGATGATTATTGATGATGTTATTGCTGCTGCTGCTGCTGTTATTGCTGATGCTGCTGATTATTGCTGCTGATGATGATTATTGCTGCTGCTGCTTTTATTGTTGCTGCTGATTATTGCTGCTGATGATGATTATTGCTGCTGCTTTTATTGTTGCTGCTGATTATTGCTGCTGATTATTGCTGCTGATGATGATTATTGATGATGCTGCTGCTGATTATTGCTGCTGCTGATGTTATTGCTGCTGCTGCTGCTGCTGTTATTGTTGCTGCTGATGATTATTGCTGCTGCTGCTGATTATGATGATGATAATTGCTGCTATTGATGATTATTGCTGCTGCTGATGATGATTATTGCTGCTGATGATGATTATAGCTGATGATGATTATTGCTGCTGCTGCTGATTATTTCTGATGATGATGATTATTGTTGCTGCTGCTGATTATTGCTGCTGCTATTATTGCTGCTGATGATTATTCCTGCTGCTGCTGTTATTGCTGCTGCTGTTATTGCTACTGTTGCTGATATTGCTGCTGCTGCTGTTATTGCTGCTGCTGCTGCTGTTACTATATAGACACATCCTCTTATGTGTTCATGTTTCAGAGCTTACCATCTCCTGCCCCGTGGCCCTGTCTGTGAGGCAGGACGAGCGTTTGGCCTGTGGGATCCACGACAGCCCCTCTTCTGGCTGTTTGGTTATCAGGCTCCTTCCAGCCACGCTGCTCAGTGTTGCTAAGCACAGGCTGTGTTTGTTTCACTTATCCATGGGCTGTGTGCCCCGAGTCAAGCCTGGTGTGAAGAAGCCTGATAAAAACAACTGCCAGTCAGACTGCAGCCAACCAGGCCCAGTGCCAGAGGAATCTGAGTACCCTTCACACTAACAGATAGGGCACAGCGCTCTCACACACATGCCATCACTGTCTCAATACACTTACAGCACGAGCACTGCACAAATTCTTACACGATTGCTTCGATCTGAGGTCAGTTTAGTAAGAAAGAACTTAGGAACTTGCTGAAATCACTTTAATGCACAGCCTCATCAATCCGGGCTGATCAATCTTGAAGTATCAACACCCTCAATATTGATGTTGCATCAAGAGGATCAATATTTGCTTAAAAATATCAATTCTAAGTGTTTTTAATTGTATTATTTATTATGCATGAAAATATAAGCGTTGAAGCGACAGATATCAGTAGTAAATGACCAAGACGTTTAATGCTAATAATGGGTGTTTTTATGTACTTAATCTATGGTAATAACAAACAGTGTTCTGTTTAATAGAGTTATGTCATAACAACTCTCGGAGTGTGTTTGGCATTGTAATGGATATGACAATGTGGATATGTTTGGTCATACCAGAATAGATCTGCTACGCTGTTGTTGCTGTTATTGCTGCTGCTGATTATTGCTGCTCTTGTTTTTATTGCTCCTGCTTTTATTGCTGCTGCTATTATTGCTGCTGTTGTTGTTATTGCTGTTATTGCTGCTGCTGCTGCTGCTGCTGTTTTTGCTTCTGCTACTGTCATTGTTGGTTATTGCTGCTGCTGCTGTTGCTGTTATTGCTGCTGCTGCCATTATTGCTGCTGCTACTGTCATTGTTGGTTATTGCTGCTGCTGCTTTTGCCGTTATTGCTGTTGCAGAGCAAGTACGGGACTTGTTGCTGCCAATAAATATACGACATGCTGCTGTGAATAAGACATGCTGTGCTGTACAATATGGCATACATGAATTACCCGTAGCAGATCTATACAGGTGGAGCTGGGGAAGGTGGGGGGTTTCTGAAAGCGCTGCAACTGCTACAGCACATGCTGACCAAGCATTTGAAGGACTAAGCAATAGACCAAGCTGATTGGCTATTGATACAGCAGGAACCAATCAGGTGTGCCCTATAGAGAATGATTTGATTGCAAGCAGGTTGAGTTAAGGACCTGTCAGCCTGCACTACCTAGAGTTTTATGACAGTTTTATGACTTCATGTCGTTACAAACCTGTATGCATTTCTTTCTTCTGCTGAACACAAAAGAAGATATTTTAAAGAATGTTGGTAGCCAAACAGTTTTGATTCCCATTGACTTCCATTCACACAATTCAATGGAAGTCAATAGAAACTGAAACTGTTAAGATACCAACATTCTTTAAAATCTCTTCTTTTGCATTTCACAGAAGGAAGAAAGTTATACAGATTTGGAATGACAGTTAATAATGACAGAATGTTTATTTTTGGGTGGACAATCCCTTTAACTGATATAAACTGCATATTTACATGCAATTGATGTGCAGTCATAGCATGTGCTTCTGATATGTGTTTTATAAAGAGTGATGCATAACGGTCTTTATCTAGAATTGCCAATGGACTGTTTTCCTTTTCATTGCTACATGCGTCCTCTCCCCCTATAACCTCTGCATGGTTCTTTACTCTCTCTCTCTCTCTCTCTCTCTCTCTCTCTCTCTCTCTCTCTCTCTCTCTCTCTCTCTCTCGGTTTGTACAAAGGCCTGCAGAAATATGTGATCCACGGCCACAGAGAGACTATAAAAGCGGGGTTTGTGTTGCTGGTCCTGGGGCAGTGTATGTCCTATTCAGTCTCCAGAGAGCCCAGATACACACATGAAAAAAGCAAAGCCCTCCTGAGCACCTCAGACAGTCACTGTTCCCCCAAAAACATCACACAATCCAGCCTTTAGATTTCATTGACTCTCATATTCCTGCATCCACCTGATGGCATAGGACACTAATCACTAATTTAATAATTTCACTGATTTTATTTATCATTCCTATTATAAATAAAGGTGATATTATTAAAGTAGAATGTGATTTTCATTATATTCTACAGGTAGTGACAACCAAATTTATATTAAATCCACACAATAAACTGAACTAAACCGTTGGCATCCACCTGTATTCGGTACACACACAAGACAATAATATAAGGGATTCTTTTCAGCATTTAAACACAGTTGTCAAAAAAGGTTAATCATAGCCAAAAAAGATTAATCATAATTTTTTTAATCACTTACCCGGACTAAAAAGCATGCATTGAGGCTGATGGGCCACACTGTTAAAAATGTTATTTAAAGTGCATTTTTATAGTGGTCTAATTGAAAATCACAGTTTGTCTAAAAGCAAATAACACTCCCTATAAGAAAATTAAAAGAAACAATTTTGTTTAAATAGTATTTTCGCTTGATATTCAGAACATATACTGGCTAGCTTTACTGACTGCAGAAATTATTTTAGAAAGTTTTTTAGTACATAAAAGAAAATATTATGCACATTTTAAAAAGACATGAGAATAAACATTAAGGTCTTTTGAAGTTGTCTTTATACTAAGTATTAAACATAGACAAACAAAGTGTTTCTGGTTTTAGTAATTATGCTGCTTTCATATTATAGTTCATTTAGCTTTTGTTTATTGTGAAATTAAGTTGTGAAAAGCCAAACAATTATCATATTGACTTACATTAAGTAACATTTTGGCTTATGTCTAAAGAAAATATGTTAAGTATGCGATCTTTAGAATATTTTTGTAAAATAAATATTTTTTATTAATATTAAATCAAAATGTATAAATAAATATATTTTTTATAATAATAATACATTTGGCTGTATTATTTTTTATGTTAGTTCAAAATGTATTTCTTTCGGTGCAGGATGTTGTGATACCTAATGCGTACACTAACTTTGTACTCCCTGAACTTCACTATTTCATTATATTATATAATAATACACCACACACCAGTATGCCAATATCTTTCATGGATATTTATTCCCCCCTATTTAACATTGTGTTTTCATTTTATTTAACCCTTAAACGCATACCTTGGGTCTTTATCGACCCGGGATGTCATTTACTATCCTTAAACGCCCTTTAACGCTAGTCATCAACCTTCTTAGTATTCCTTAATCTATTCATTATAAACGATATAACAAGATTGTCTGTTTTTTAATTATTTTTTGTAAAAAGTGTATTGGGTCGCTAGTGACCCAAGGTATGTAATAGTGTAAGTTTTTTTTTTTTTGCTCAAAAATTGGATCTCTGATGACTCAATAAGTGCGATTCACCTTTATTCCTGAAGGTGGCGATGTCTGATACCCAATATAACAAGAAAAAATGAAATAAAATGATAAAAGAATGTCTGTTTTCTAATAATTTTTTGTAAAAGTGTATCTGGTCACTAGTTACCCGAGGTATGTAATAGTGTAAGTATTTTTTTGTGCAATAACTGAATCTCTGATGACTCAATAAGTGCAGTTCACCACAAAGATGATGTGATGTTTCACTCATAATTACCGCAGACATAAAACAAAAGAATAGGAAGTATCATCAGCAAAATTCAGCGATTTACTACAGAGCAAGTTCTGAACGCAATCAAATATGAGTGGTGGATCTGGTGAAGAAGCTGTCAGCGATCAAAATATTGGTTTTGAAGACGTTGAAAACAATAGTTTTGTGAATATGAGCCAGATGCTGAATGTACTGGGGAAATGAGCTCTGACGAGGACAGTGATGATGATGGGGAAAAAACATCTGCTCAAACTGAGCCCCTTCCAAAAGGTAACGAAATATGCTTTATTTTATTCTTTTGTCATTGTTATTAAAATATCAGGAGAGTTTTATTCTACTGTGGCAGTTAGAGATCCATCTGTGAATAGATATAGATCCGGGTCGAAAAAGACTTGAATATGTAATAATGATTGGCAAAACATTCATGCATTAAAGGGTTAAAATAAATACATCTCCAAGGCCTGAAACCAAACCCACAGTGTCTGTTCTCCCTCAGTCTGCCAGATATTCCCTAAACTTGACAGTTTGATGAGGAACAACAATGTTGAGCAATGAGAGACAACGTCAATTTTGGTTAGCTTGAATATTATTAAAGTCTGACATGAAGCAATGTTCCTGAAGTCATAATGCCATGTATTCAGCCATCAAAGAGAGACAGGCAGGAAGGAATATGAAAGGCTGCACTGGGGTCCCTTCAGAGAGACCAAACCAAACAAGCCACCCAGTGGTGTGTTAGGAGGTCGAAGGGGGAGAACAAGAAGAAGTGAAAAAAAAGAACGAGGAAAAAGATGAGAGACTGCACACGGCATAAAGGAAACGAGTAAATAGCAGCAGCTCTAATAGGAATATCAAGCCACTGAAAGGTAAACAGGCTTCTCCAGGCTGATACAAAGGGAATGTGGCGGTTTGGAGAGCGACCGAGAGAGGTGGCGTTCCTGCGGAGCGGCGATAAGGCAGCGGTGTTCGCCTGCAGCTCAGAGATAAGGCTGAGCACTGGCATGTGTCGCCCCTGATCGCAATTTCACACTCAATATTCAGCCAGCCTGACAAACAAGCACCATTTAAGATAAAAAATAAATATAGACTCCTTCTGCCATTACCTTCTGTTTATTAATCTGCCCGCGCCCACTGCCGCTTTTAAAGCGCGGTAAACACCTCAGCCACACACACACACATCCCACATACACATCACATCTACATCCAAGGGCAGATGCACATACAAACACAAACGCTGCCAAAGACAATACATGGTGCGTGTGTGTGTCGATGTCGAAATGGAAATGGGGGATCAATAAACTTGTGAATACAACAAAATCACACGTTCTATAATGGTTATGTTCTAATAACAGGCTGTAAATGCTTAAAGGGATAGTTCACCCAAAAATGAAAATTAGCCCATGATTTACTCCCCCTCAAGCCATCCTAGGTGTGTATGACTTTCTTCTTTCAGACGAATACAATCAGAGTTATATTAAAACATGTCCTGGCTCTTCCAAGCTTTATAATGGGAGTGAATGGCTGTTTCTGTTTTGAAGTCCATAAAAGTGCATCTATCCATCATAAAAGTGCATCTATCCATAATAAAAGTGCATCCATCCATCATAAAAGTGCATCTATCCATCATAAAAGCACATCCATCCATCATAAAAGTGCATCCATCCATCATAAAAGTGCATCTATCCATCCATCATAAAAGTGCATCTATCCATCATAAAAGTGCATCCATCATCATAAAAGTGCATCTATCATCATAAAAGTGCATCCATCCATCATAAAAGTGCATCTATCCATCATAAAAGTGCATCTATCAATCATAAAAGTGCATCTATCCATCCATCATAAAAGTGCATCTATCATCATAAAAGTGCATCTATCCATCATAAAAGTGCATCTATCATCATAAAAGTGCATCTATCCATCATAAAAGTGCATTTATCCATTATAAAAGTGCATCTATCAATCATAAAAGTGCATCTATCCATCATAAAAGTGCTCCACACAGCTCCAGGGGTTAATAAAGGCCTTCTGAAGCGAAGCGATGTGTTTGTGTATAATATCCATATTTAAGACTTTACAAACTAAAATAACTAGCTTCCGGCAGACAGCCTACGCAAGTCGACTTACGGCAAAAGAGTAACCCCTGACGCGATGTATAGGAGTATCTAAAAAAAAAAAAAAGTGCATCCCTCCATCATAAAAGTAATCCATAAAAAAGTAATTTTGTTAATTTTACTTTACTTTTCACTTCAAAAAAGTAATCAGATTACATAACACATTGTAACACATGATCCCAGTGCAGCTCATATAAATGCTGACCGTCATGCCCTGCAGTAACATGTTAAGATCTGTCTGGTCCAGCTGGAGGTTCCCCTGTAAATCTGGTCCGGGCCGAGCGGAGCATTGCTGCAGCTCCACAGATGGGAGGAGAGCCTGCCAGCTGGCACAGGACACCTACTATCCCACGCTGGCTCACGGCCAGGAGGTCTGACTGCTGCCCGATGCCCATTCACACTGCTCGCTCACAGACACATGCTGCATATTCATATGGACAGTAATACAGCTCTGTGTTGGGTTATAAAGAGAAGAGGCGTGAGAGAGGAAAGAGTGCAGTGTGCTTCACTGTAGGATAGAATACTTCTTTATCTATCTTTATATGATAGTATGCTATTCAATTTAATCAGTTCTTCATCTGAGAAATTACACACACACTCACACACTCTCACACACACACACACACACTCACACACACACACACACAAACACTCTCTCACACACAATCACACACACACACACACACAGAAATAACAGTAATTCATATCCATGTGCTATATTTTTTAAATCTTTTGAAGCCACACACAAAATCACATCTCAAATCAATTGCTAACAACATTTTTATGTATTTCTTAGGTAAACTATTACTTTCACACCTTGTGTGTGAGTATTTCCCGCAGTATAGTATTCCTGTCATTGGCTGGCAGTTTGTATGAGTGTGTGTATGACTGTGTGTTTATGTGAGTCAATCTTCCATCTTCCATATGTGCGACGTACACTGAGCATTCACTGCGGTATCAGTTTAACCAAGTACAAAGTGGCACAATCATATCCCATCAATCCTTATACACACTGCAGAACGTCTGAAAGAGTGTTTTGTGGAAACCCAGAGGCACTAAAAGCAGGGATCCCGTAGGAAAACTGCTGACAAAACTGAAAACCCACGTCTCTTTAAATGCCAGGAAAAAACAGCAAATACACACAACCTACTTTTAATGCACACGCTATTAAGTCTTCTGGGGCCAGTGATGTAATGTCTGGTGACCGCGGTCACGAAGAGAGTCACACACACACTCTCTAGCATTGGATCTGTGCGATAGGACACTTTGCGGTGTGTTTATGAGGCTGAAACAGCAGGCAGCCGGCGTGTGATGGGATGGGGATGCGGTTTATGGCAGTGCCCACCCTCTGCTTTTACACTCGCTGTGGGTTCGGCTCTTACGGGTCACCTACAGTCACACACACACACACACACACAGACAGACACAAGCGACACTGTGGGACAGGACAGAAGGCAAACCAATTATGGCTGTCGAGGATGGAAACAGACACATTGTATTTTTGATTGTTCAGTATGCGAATGCACTCACACTTACAGTGATTTTCAGCGACATTGATTCATTTTCAGTGATGGGCGTGTTGATAAAAGTGATGTGCAAATGAACAGTGACTCAATTGCTATGTTTCCATCCAAAGTTGCGAATAAAGCACCGTTTCCATCCCATGTGTACAAGAGAACAAAATCATCACTTCCTGTGAAATATCTGTAATAAAAATGTAAGTTGCTCAATCGGGCTCTTTCCTCTCCATCATAAATGAGTGTCGTCTCAGAGCGTCAGGTGAAACAAAATAAACGCTGAAAAATGGGCAAGCGTAAGGATTTGAGCGAGTTTGACAAGGGCCAAATTGTGATGGCTAGACAACTGGGTCAGAGCATCTCCAAAACTGCAGCTCTTGTGGGGTGTTCCCGGTCTGCAGTGGTCAGTATCTATCAAAAGTGCTCCAAGGAAGGAACAGTGGTGAACCGGAGACAGGGTCATGGGTGGCCAAGGCTCATTGATGCACGTGGGGTGATGCACGTGGGGAGAGAAGACTGGCCCGTGTGGTCCAATCAAACAGACGAGCTACTGGAGCTCAAATTGCTCAAGAAGTTAATGCTGGTTCTGATAGAAAGGAATACACAGTGCATCGCAGTTTGTTGCGTATGGGGCTACCAGTATCATGTATCATGTATCACGTTTTCTTTTACATCACGTGGATGGCCGGGTGCGTGTGCGTGGCTTACCTGGGGAACACATGGCACCAGGATGCACTATGGGAAGAAGGCAAGCCGGCGGAGGCAGTGTGATGCTTTGGGCAATGTTCTGCTGGGAAACCTTGAGTCCTGCCATCCATGTGGATGTTACTTTGACACGTACCACCTACCTAAGCATTGTTGCAGACCATGTACACCCTTTCATGGAAACGGTATTCCCTGGTGGCTGTGGCTCTTTTAGCAGGATAATGCACCTGCCACAAAGCAGAAATGGTTCAGGAATGGTTTGAGGAGCACAACAATGAGTTTGAGGTGTTGACTTGGCCTCCAAATTCCCCAGATCTCAATCCAATTGAGCATCTGTGGGATGTGCTGAACAAACAAGTCCGATCCATGGAGGCCCCACCTCACAACTTACAGGACTTAAAGGATCTGCTGCTAACATCTTGGTGCCAGATACCACAGCACACCTTCAGGGGTCTAATGGAGTCCATGCCTCGACGGGTCAGGGCTGTTTTGGCAGCAAAAGTGGGACCAACACAATATTAGGAAGTTGGTCATAATGTTATGCCTGATCGGTGTACAATCAATTGACATCAAGATTAAAGTAACTGTAACCAATTTCACTGTTTTATATGATGTTTTTTGTATTGCCAACATGCAGGGCACTGACATACGGGACCCTCACGCAGGGGGCCCAGACTCTCTATGGGGCCCCTCATAGCATTACGAGTCACATATGGTCATATTTGGCTAATTTAATCAATTTGCATAGAATATCTAACGTTTATAATGTGATGATTACCCTTGTGAAAAAGAAGTACATTTTAGTATACTTTTAAAAAGAGTAGAGAGGAATTCAAGTTGATTAGGACAATTTTTCCAAGTCATCTCAATGGCAAAAGGCATCCCATTCACCCTGAATTCACCCCTACTTATTATGGAAACAATATAATTTTTTAAAAGAATAACTGTTTGTAATGATTATGTTGCAATTTAGTATATTTAAAATATATTAATTTTAAAGGCACAATATGTAAGATTTTTGGATTAAAATATCCAAAAATCACTAGAACAATGTTATATATTTTGTCGACTTGTGTACTTACATTATCCCAAATGTTTCCAAGAATGTTTAAGTCCAGAGAAATAAGCGATTTTAACCAGGACACGGACCGTGCGTCACCGATCAAAGACATCATAGAACAAGTATTTGATACACTGCCGATTTTGCAGGTTTGCCCACTTACAAAGCATGTAGAAGTCTTATCATAGGTACTCTTCAACTGTGAGAGACGGAATCTAAAACAAAAATCCAGAAAATCACATTGTATGATTTTTAAATAATTCATTTGCATTTTATTGCATGACATAAGTATTTGATCACCTACCAACCAGTAAGAATTCCGGCTCTCACAGACCTGTTAGTTTTTCTTAAAGAAGCCCTCCTGTTCTCCACTCATTACCTGTATTAACTGCACCTGTTTGAACTCGTTACCTGTATAAAAGACACCTGTCCACACACTCAATCAAACAGACTCCAACCTCTCCACAATGGCCAAGACCAGAGAGCTGTGTAAGGACATCAGGGATAAAATTGTAGACCTGCACAAGGCTGGGATGGGCTACAGGACAATAGGCAAGCAGCTTGGTGAGAAGGCAACAACTGTTGGCGCAATTATTAGAAAATGGAAGAAGTTCAAGATGACGGTCAATCTCCCTCGGTCTGGGGCACCATGCAAGATCTCACCTCGTGGGGCATCAATGATCATGAGGAAGGTGAGGGATCAGCCCAGAACTACACGGCAGGACCTGGTCAATGACCTGAAGAGAGCTGGGACCACAGTCTCAAAGAAAACCATTAGTAACACACTACGCCGTCATGGATTAAAATCCTGCAGCGCACGCAAGGTTCCCCTGCTCAAGCCAGCGCATGTCCAGGCCCGTCTGAAGTTTGCCAATGACCATCTGGATGATCCAGAGGAGGAATGGGAGAAGGTCATGTGGTCTGATGAGACAAAAATAGAGTTTTTTGGTCTAAACTCCACTCGCCGTGTTTGGAGGAAGAAGAAGGATGAGTACAACCCCAAGAACATCATCCCAACCGCGAAGCATGGAGGTGGAAACATCATTCTTTGGGGATGCTTTTCTGCAAAGGGGACAGGACGACTGCACCGTATTGAGGGGAGGATGGATGGGGCCATTTATCGTGAGATCTTGGCCAACAACCTCCTTCCCTCAGTAAGAGCATTGAAGATGGGTCGTGGCTGGGTCTTCCAGCATGACAACGACCCGAAACACACAGCCAGGGCAACTAAGGAGTGGCTCCGTAAGAAGCATCTCAAGGTCCTGGAGTGGCCTAGCCAGTCTCCAGACCTGAACCCAATAGAAAATCTTTGGAGGGAGCTGTAAGTCCGTATTGCCCAGCGACAGCCCCGAAACCTGAAGGATCTGGAGAAGGTCTGTATGGAGGAGTGGGCCAAAATCCCTGCTGCAGTGTGTGCAAACCTGGTCAAGAACTACAGGAAACGTATGATCTCTGTAATTGCAAACAAAGGTTTCTGTACCAAATATTAAGTTCTGCTTTTCTGATGTATCAAATACTTATGTCATGCAATAAAATGCAAATTAATTATTTAAAAATCATACAATGTGATTTTCTGGATTTTTGTTTTAGATTCTGTCTCTCACAGTTGAAGTGTACCTATGATAAAAATTACAGACTTCTACATGCTTTGTAAGTGGGCAAACCTGCAAAATCGGCAGTGTATCAAATACTTGTTCTCCCCACTGTATATGATGTGTTTTATTAGACAGGTGAGCAACTGTTTGGATCATTCATGGACAGAAACTAATCATTGTTCTCCAGCTCAACACAGTTAGTCTTATTGTTTAAATCTGGTGTTCTTGATTTACCGCGAGTACCATGTTTTACCATGCCTAATATGATCTCGCTCACTGCAGTGTGAACAAGTGTCTCATAGTAGCGCTGAGTGAACGCATAGAGTAGCATTATAACATCACTTTAACACACTCAAATGTGTGTAATATGATAAAACAGCACGGCGTTACCTCACACACGCATGAGCGGAAGAAGTGGAAGCGGCGTCTGTGGCAGAATAAAAGCTCCGCCAAATCAATTCATCAAGACACGCCTTTGTTTTGAATAAGCGACCTCTAGCAGCGAACAATTACATATTGTGCCTTTAAATGTTTTATCATATACAGCACTGCAATTCAAATCATAATCGAGTACTGTAGTATGATAGTCAACACATCAAAATAAGTTTACTTTACTTATTAAAAGAAAGATTATTAAAACATAATGGCTTAAAATGCACATTGAAGCAAAGCTTTTGATTTTATATATTACAGAGTGCAATTTTTAAAAGTGTACGCTCTTTAAGTACACTTAAGTGTTTTATTTAATTAATAGTGCATTTTATAAAAAAATATACTTTTAAGATCTAAAGTACACTTCAGGTGCTCATTCAATACATTTAAGCACACTTCGTTTTCAGGAGGTTATTCTATGAATGACCTGAAATGCTGTACAAATACGCATTTAATCATTCTTCTTGAAATTTCAATGGCAAATGGGGTCAAAGGTGAAATAGCTTGACCCTTTAGTAATGATTGACCTATGGCACTATATATGCCAATGTCATCGGTTGATTTCCAAAGTAACCTGAAACAAGTAAACTGAAAAACAAGTATGCACTGTAGGTTGCTTTGGATAAAAGAATGTCCTTTTATTGAAATTACAAGCCAGTAGCTTTAGTCGAATCTTTCAATTGTATGAATTTACATCTATTTTATGTTTAAGATGCTTTCAGATACCTCATGCACTCTGTCTCTAAATGGTGGCAGTCATGGCATGGATCCAGATGGCAGCCACAAGGCAGGAGACGCTGCATAGCAAAGAGGAGGGGCACGCACACACACACACTCACACACTCTCATCTTAATGAACACTCATACATTATTCATCACGCACACAAACACACACACACACACACAGGGTGCAGACAGCGCTTCTGTCAAGAACAGAAGGCATAGAGACTGTACTGAGTTTATTAGTAATAAATTGTAGGGGTTTATTTTCCAGATTTATTAAGTTTACTGTACAAGTACATTCCCCATTCCATTCAAAAACTTCCATGTCCCAGTTTTCTTTCTGATGTGCCCAAGTCTAGACTTGTGACAGTGTAGGAGTGTATCTGCAGGTATGTATTTATAAGCACATACATACCCTGGCACACAGACTTGCACCAATATTTAATTTGATTCAGAAAAGGCCAAGACAAATGTATGAACTGGAAAAAGGTAATTGTGAGATAAAATTTTAAATAAGAAACAAAGTCACATTGTGAGATTTGAAATTGTTGAAATTGTGATATGAAGTAAAAATGATGAGAAATACATTACAATTACGATACATTCAGCCACAGTTGTGAGAAAAAAAGTTACAAATTCAATGCAAATGGACCGAATGGGTTTTAGACAGAGTGAATGCAATGCCAGAGAGAAGGAGAGAAGCACTATGTTTTGCTGATAGATGAAAGAGGATGGGTGGGTCAAGTCCCTACCAATCAAGGCTGATGTGCTGGTGACACCGTCCCCCATGAATGGGTGTGGGTGTGTGTGTGTCTGTGATGGACCGCTGGGGCGATGGAAAAGGTCGCATTGCTCTCTTAACACGGTTTAATGCAACCGCTCCTGCTGGATGGACTGTGTGAGTGAGAGCGAGTGTGTGTAATGTGGAGAGAGAGACAGAGAGTGAGTGTGTGGAGTGTGTGTAATGTAGAGAGAGAGACAGAGAGCGAGTAAGTGTGTAATGTGTGTAAAATGTTATTTATTATTTTTTATTTTTTTGTAAAAGGTTTTTGCTTTTGCCTTCAGATAAACAGCAGTATTTTAATCTCTGATCATAAAAAAAAAGTTAAATATTAGCTTTTGGAATATTCAGGGTTTGTGCTCTAAAACATTTGGATTAAAAAGCACAATCGTGGCAGAGATTCTGGAGGATTAGTTATGGATAAAAAATTACCTGGAGAGAGAGAGCGAGTGTGTGAAACGTGGAGCAAGTGTGTGTAATGTGGAGAGAGAGAGCGAGTGTGTGTAACGTGGAGAGAGAGAGCGAGTGTGTGTAATGTGGAGAGAGAGCGAGAGTGAGTGTGTGTAACGTGGAGGGAGAGCGAGAGTGAGTGTGTGTAACGTGGAGAGAGAGCGAGAGTGAGTGTGTGTAACGTGGAGGGAGAGCGAGAGTGAGTGTGTGTAATGTGGAGGGAGAGCGAGAGTGAGTGTGTATAACGTGGAGGGAGAGCGAGTGTGTGTAACGTGGAGAGAGAGCGAGTGTGTGTAACGTGGAGAGAGAGAGAGAGCGAGTGTGTGTAACGTGGAGAGAGAGCGAGAGTGAGTGTGTGTAACGTGGAGGGAGAGCGAGAGTGAGTGTAACGTGGAGAGAGAGCGAGAGTGAGTGTGTGTAACGTGGAGGGAGAGCGAGAGCGAGTGTGTGTAACGTGGAGGGAGAGCGAGAGCGAGTGTGTGTAACGTGGAGGGAGAGCGAGAGCGAGTGTGTGTAACGTGGAGAGAGAGCGAGAGTGAGTGTGTGTAACGTGGAGAGAGAGCGAGAGTGAGTGTGTGTAACGTGGAGAGAGAGAGAGAGCGAGTGTGTGTAACGTGGAGGGAGAGCGAGAGCGAGTGTGTGTAACGTGGAGGGAGAGCGAGAGTGAGTGTGTGTAACGTGGAGAGAGAGCGAGAGTGAGTGTGTGTAACGTGGAGGGAGAGCGAGAGCGAGTGTGTGTAACGTGGAGAGAGAGAGAGAGCGAGTGTGTGTAACGTGGAGGGAGAGCGAGAGCGAGTGTGTGTAACGTGGAGAGAGAGCGAGTGTGTGTAACGTGGAAGGAGAGCGAGTGTGTGTAATATGTGGAGAGAGAGCGAGTGTGTGTAACGTTGAGAGAGTGAGTGTGTGTAACGTGGAGAGAGAGAGCGAGTGTGTGTAA